>LR749706.1:112156-151254 GCA_902729485.2 Mus minutoides | reverse complement strand
GGTTGGTCTCTCCGGTCCAAGGATTCATTTCTTATTATTCTTCATAAGTACGCTGTAGCTGACTTCAGACGCACCAGAGGAGGGCGTCAGATCTTGTTACGGGTGGTTGTAAGCCACCATGTGGTTGCTGGGATTTGAACTCATCACCTTCGGAAGAGCAGTCGGGTGCTCTAACCCGCTGAGCCATCTCTCCAGCCCCATACTGTGAATCTTAAAAGGATGCCTTCAACATAGATGGGACATTTTAAATTGGATTATCAGCCCAAAATGTTATTTGCACTCTGTGTGTGTGTGTTTTGTTTTTATTTAGGGTCACACTGTGTAGCCTGCTATATAGGACAAGTTGGCCTTAACCTCACTGAGATCCACCTGCCTCTGCCTCCCTCGGGTTGGGATTAAAGGCACACAATACCAAGTTTGGCCAATCCTACCCTTAAATACCCTTAAAAATGTCGCTTTGATGCTGCACTCTCCTAATCCCAGTACCTAGGAGCGGGAGGCCAAGGGTTTCAGGAATTTAATTTGGTTTCTTAGGGAGGTCAAAGTCAGCTCAGGCTACATGAGAAGAGAGAGGGAAGGAGGGAGAGGATGAGAATATGAATATGGGTGAATCTGGAACTCAAGGCCCCCGTGCAGCTAGAACAGCAGTTTATTACTGAGAAGCATCCCAGATCTAAAACGTCCCTTTCAGTCTGAAGGAGCATGGTGGTGCAGGCCTATAACGCTAGTACTCAGGCAGTTGAGGTAGGAGGAACCCCAGTTCAAGGCCAGCCTGAGACGTAGTGAAGAAGTTGTTTCCAGTTGTTATAACAGGAAGAAAGCGTGGTAGCAACGTGCTAGTGTCTAAAATAGGACCAATAGTATGATGTTTAGCCAGTCCTGAAAGATGCTTGGAGAACTTCAATTGTATTCATATAGCAGAGGAATGTTAGTTGCCTCTTTATTGTGTTAATACCCGGCATCCTTCTCTTTCTTCCTAAGAGTTCACACTTGTGCACATACAAGAAAATTAAGGAAAGTATCAGGCAAAATATGAATTCTGATTATTAGTCAAAAGTGTATTAAGTCTCAGTAAGGTCACTGTGATTGGCACTGATGTTATCAAAAAAGCATACTGTATTTGCTGTAAAATGACATAGGGTAGGAAGAGCCAAAATGAGTTAGGGTTGCACTCAAAACGGGGGTTTGAGCAAAAGATACTTTTAATAAATCCTGCTATTAACTTCAGTCTTTTAGAAGTGAAGCACTTGAACCTTTCCATCCTTCAGTCTCTTCTGCAGACTAAGGACACAGAAAAGTGACCTCAGCGTGAAGGCGGGTGGAGGGGTGGCCTGGGCCACCTCATTCTTCAGAGAACAGACGTGGCCCTCCTCTGTGGGGTAAGCGGCAAACAGGTGCACTGGCGACTTGGAGTCGCCTACGGGGGGGGGGGGGGGGGGGGGGGGGGGGGGGGGGGGGGGGGGGGGGGGGGGGGGGGGGGGGGGGGGGGGGGGGGGGGGGAGGGGAGGAGAGGGGACGCCGTCTCTCCACCCCCGAAGCGGAAGTGGCGTCCTGCCTGGAGCACAAGCTGCGGCCAGTGTCTACCAGAAATACAGAAAAATTTGACTCCCATCGCCTAAAAGGTACCTACGCTTCAACGCAAAACTGGAGATTTTTCTTCCTCTGTGGAAAGTCCCCGCCATTATCTAACTTCAAGAACACCCTGTAGGCTACTACAGACCGAGGAGTCTACTGTGATTTCTCTCTTCTCCGTTTGGTATCTTAGAAGGCATCCTCCATGTGCTATCATCCTGTAATAGCTGAGAACGGACCTACATTCTAGGATAGCTTTGGGAAGAGAAGTTGAATATGTGAACATTTCTTCCTTCCTCTCTTTCTCGAAGTAATCGTAATTCGAGAACTGTGCTTGGTGGCACAGGCTTGCAATCCCGGCTACCCAGGATACTGACTATGTCAGTTCAATGCCTGCTTGGTCTCAAAATCGAAACCCATGTCTGTAATCCCAACATTTAGGAAAATAAGGCCAGTCTAGGCTATGTGAGACTTCCCTAAAATTCAAGGAAATTAAAAAAAAAAATGTTTTTTAACTGCGTTAGAATACAGATAAAATACTGACTTGGCCTGTGCAAGGGTCAATCCTACTATCAAATAACAACAATAGCAATAGCAATAACTTCTGTTTCAGACCCAAGAACAAGGGACTGAGGTGCATATTTTACACGTCAGAGCAGGCCTTCAGGTCATCCCAGCATCCATCCCTCAGACTCTACCGGGTGGACCATACCCTGCCCCCAACCCTGAAGTTTACAGCCCAGAGCTGAGCCGCCCTTACACCAGAGGCTCCTCCTTACACAATCCAGACATATTCTCATATTCTCTCTCTCTCTCTCTCTCTCTCTCTCTCTCTCTCTCTCTCTCTCTCTCCTGCTCTTCTCTTTCTCTCCTTTCCCCCCTCTCCTTTCTCTCCTCCTCTTCCCCCTTTCCCTCTTTCTTCCTCTCCTCCCCATGGTGACTTCCCTGGCATCCTTCCTTGGGGCCAGTGAACTCGCCTGCTCCTCCAGAGCAGCTTCCCAATAAACCTTCCTTTAATATATTCTAATCTAGCTTGAATTGGCTCCTTTCACTGGTGGAAAAATAACAAGGGTGATGGTGACTTTGTAGCTAAACATCGTTGTTACAGGAGTAATTTTTGATCCACCCTGTCCCTTTAATTACATTTAGAATGTTTGATTAGAATATTGCTTTTTTTTTAAACCACAGGCAAAAGTTTAAGACCTATTTCAATCAGGAAATTTACTTTTTATAAACTGTGGAAATATTTGTAGTTTTCAAAAGGAGTGCAGCATGACGCTGGATATACACAAACACGCCTCTGTAAGACAGTTTGCAATAAGACCACATATTATAAAAATTAGATTCATTAATTGTATTTTATAAGTATTTTGCTTCCCTGTATGTTTGCCCCACATCTGTGCTTGATGCCCAGGAAAGTCAGAAGAAGCCAGTAGATCCACTAGAACTGAGTTCCAGGGGCTGGAGAGATGGCTCGGCAGTTAAGAGCAGTGACTGCTCTTCTGAAGGTCCTGAGTTCAGATCCCAGCAACCACATGGTGGCTCACAACCATCCCTAATGAGATCTGATGCCCCTTCTGGGGTGTCTGAAGACAGCTACAGTGTACTTACATATAATGAATAAATAAATCTTTAAAAAAAAAAACAAAACAAAACTGAGTTCCAGAGGGTTGGTTGGTTGTGAGACACCAACCTGGGTTCTGGGAACGGAATCTGGGTTCTCTACAAGAGCTGCTCCTAACCACTGAGCCATCTCTCCGGTTCCTAGTTTTTATTTTTTAGAAAGGGTCTCTCTGTAGTCCTGGCTGTCTTGGAACTCTCTGTGTAGCTCTTGAACTCATAGAGATCCTCCTGCCTCCACCTCCTAGGTTCTGGCCCAAAAGGTGTACACCATAATGCCTGGCTAAAGATTTATTTTTATTATTTTAAATGTGTGTGTGGACCTCTCTGTGTCTATCTGCCTGTCTGTCTGTCTGTCTGTCTCTGTCTCTGTCTCTCTCTTTGTGTGTGTATCTCTCTTGTGTCTATCTGCCTGTTTGTTTGTCTGTCTCTGTCTCTCTGTCTTTCTCTGTCTCTCTGTCTGTCTCTGTCTCTGTATCTCTGTGTGTGTATTTGAGTGGGTTACCTTTGGAATCTAGAGCATAATGTTCTTTAGAAGCTGGGACCTGAACTCGTATGTTCAGGAAGACCAGTTAAGTAAGTGCTGAGCCATCTCTCTGGGCCTTATTTTATTATTTTTAATTATATATAGGTGTGTTATATGTCTGCATTGTGGCCAATGAAGGTGCCCTGGGAGGCCAGAGTGTTGGATCCTCTAGAGCAGGGAACTGAACTTCTGTCCTCTGGAAGAACAGTAGGAGCTTTTCTCAATTGAGCAATTTCTCCAGCCCTGTCCCTTTTTCTTTTTTTTTTATATTTATTTATTTATTATATGTAAGTACACTGTAGTTGTCTTCAGACATTCCAGAAGAGGGGGTCAGATCTCATTACAGATGGTTGTGAGCCACCATGTGGTTGCTGGGATTTGAACTCAGGACCTTCAGAAGAGCAGTCAGTGCTCTTACCCGCTGAGCCATCTCACCAGCCCCCCTAAACCTACTTTCATTTTTCTATTTTGTTCAACACTAGGGATTAAATATCATAACTCTCTTTTAGGATTAGATTTTAGCCAGGATTCTGGACTTAGTATAAAATTTACAAACCAGACTCGGTTGCTCGCCTAGTGTTTGTGAAGCCATGGTTTGGATTCCTGAATGTTGCATAAAAACAGGTGATGAATTGAGGCAGGGGAATCAGAAGTTCAAGGTTATTTTTAATTACAGAATGAGTTTGAGGCCAGCCTAGGCTACTTGAGGCTCTGTCTCTAAACAATCAGAAAACAGAACAGAAGAGGAGAAACGTCCCCATCCCTACCTTGCAAGGCAGAGTCAGGAGGATCTCTGAGGCCAGCCTAGTCTACATAGTAAGTTCTGGGCTAGCCAGGGCTACACAGTAACACTCTGACTCAGAAAACAAAACAAACAACATGTGTGTGGGGGAATAAAATATGGAGTGTAAAATAAACAAATAAATAAATTTAAAATAAGAAAAACAAACAATACACAACATCTAAATCTAGAGTGATGGCTCAACAGTTAAGAAGACCTGCTGTTTAATCCCAGCACTCGGGAGGCAGAGGAAGGCGGATTTCTGAGTTCGAGGCCAGTCTGGTCTACAAAGTGAGTTTCAGGACAGCCAGGGCTACACAGAGAAACCCTGTCTTGAAAAACGAAAAAAAAACCAAACCAAACCAAAACAAAAAAACAGAGGACAGGGGTTCAGTTCCCAGCACCCATATCAGGCAGCTTACAACTATCCTAGTTCCAGAGGCCTAATGCCCTGACACCCCCCCCCCCCACACACACACACCCGAGGGAGGGCACCTGGAACACACACAGTGAATAGACACACATGCAGGCAAAACATCTACATATATAAAATAAATAATTAAAACAAACAAATCCTCTAAACTTTCAGTCTTTAATCTTTGATTCAAACCCTCAGGTCATGAAAGAATAATTTCTTTCTTTTTTTTTTTTTTCTCGCTCAGGTTGGCCCCGCTTGCTCCGGTCGTTCCCACTTGCTCAGTCCCTACTCTCTCCGGTCCAAGGATTCATTTTATTATTATTCATAAGTACACTATAACTGACTTCAGACACACCAGAGGAGGGTGTCAGATCTCATTATGGGTGGTTGTAAGCCATCATGTGGTTGCTGGGATTTGAACTCATCACCTTCGGAAGAGCAGTCGGGTGCTCTTACCTCCTCAGCCTTCTCACCAGCCCAATAATTTCTTTACATTGTCAAAGATGTGCCATTCCTACTAAAAATAAAAATATGTAGGGATGCCAGGCTTGGTGGTTGTCTTAGTCAGGGTCTCTATTCCTGCACAAACATCATGACCAAGAAGCAAGGTGGGAAGGAAAGGGTTTATTCAGCTTATGCTTCCACATTGCTGTTCATCACCAAGAAGTCAGGACTGGAACTCAAGCAGGTCAGGAAGCAGGAGCTGATGCATAGGCCATGGCTTGTTTCACCTGGCTTGCTCAGCCTGCTCTCTTAAAGAACCCAAGACTGCCAGCCCAGAGATGGTCCCACTCACAAGGGGCCTTTCCCCCTTGATCACTAATTGAGAAAATACCCCACAGCTGGATCTCATGGAGGAACTTCCCCAACTGAAGCTCCTTTCTCTGTGATAACCCCCAGCCTGTGTCAAGTTGACACATAAAACCAGCCAGTACAGTGGTGTAGGCACAGGGACGGCAGAGGCAGGCAGATCCCAGTGAATTCGAGGCCAGCCTGGTCTACAAAGTGAGTTCCAGGACAGCTAGGGATGTTACATAGAGAACCTTTGTCTGGAAAACTAGAGAAAACAAAATAAAACATGTGTACTTTTATATTATCCCAATAGTATATAAGCCTAAACCATTGGAAACATACACTGCTAAAGCAAGCATGGAAAATAATATCTAGAGTGGCACAGTTACCACAACTGTAATACACTAATATATCCCACAGCCGACTGTGGGAAACAAGCTGCAAAGAGGAGTCTCTCTCTAGCCAGTGTCTCCAAGGAAATAAATGAGAGCAGAGAGTGGGTTTCTATTGCTGCTGATTGGTTTTCGAGTATTTCTTACAATTTCTCCTGTTACAAATAGGCAGTAGGGTATCAAGATAATTTTATCCTGTATGCATATGACTGGCTAGGGACCCTAGAAAAATTCTGTGTGAAGAAAGAATTTGTGAAATGAGAGAGGCTAATGTGGACATTACAGAAAAGGCTTTTGTGTGCCTAGCACACATAGAATGGATCCTGTGTATGATCCTTTAACAACCTCATTGACCAGAAAAAGAAAAGGCTTCTGTGGATAGAAAATGATTAGTTATATGTATATACTTGGAGGGAAACTTTGTCCTGGATCCTTTGATTACAATTACCAGTGTTAAATGAAAATGAAGCTAGAAGCCACCTGATGAATGAGAAAACCTGCCTTTAGGAAGTTATAAGGATCTGTAAACTAAGAATTAGGAAGGCTATTAGGAGGGCTTTGTTTTTCATTTTGGCAAGAAAAGAAGGGGGGGCATTGTGGGGAGGATGGGGGGAGCACACCTGAGATCCCAGTACTTAAGAAGCAGAGCTAGGAAGATTAGAAGTTGAAGGCCAGCCTTATTAACATAATGAGTTTGAGGCCAGCCTGAGCTACATCAGGTTCTGTTTCAAACCAAAACAAAAGGAGGCGTTTGCTGCAAAGCTTGACTGTTTGAGTTAGATCCCTTAGACCCACATGATTGAGGGGCAAACCTGTCCCACGAAAGGTGTCCTTTGGCCTCCGCACGGGCTGGTGTGGCATATGCATTCACACACACTCAATAAATGCCACTTAAAAAAAAAAGTTAAAAAACAACAGTTTGGGTTGTGAAAAATAGTTGAAAACTAGAACTAGACAAGAAATAAGAAGCAGCAAGGCGGTGGTGGGGCATGCCTATAATCCCAGCACTCGGGAGGCAGGGGGCAGAGGCAGAGGCAGGCGGATTTCTGAGTTTGAGGCCAGCCTGGTCTACAGCCTGAGTTCCAGGACAGCCAGGGCTACACAGAGAAACCCTGTCTCTAAAAAAAAAAAAAAAAGCAGTAAGCTTCATGTAAATTTGCTTTGAACTGGTTCCAAATTGTTTTATATTTAAGTTTTTCCCTTGACTGTGGAACTCTTCCCCAGAAACAAATAGTTCCTTTGCAAATCCTGTGTGTTTCTGTGAACACTAGACAGAGGCCCTCAAAAGCTCCTAGTGAGGTTGGTGCAAGAACATCAAATGTCTGTTACTAGGCAGTGATGTTGTACACTTGGGAGAGGCGATCTAATGATGGGTAATCAGATTATTAAGGTTGAGTTAGGAACTGTAACTTGGTGATAGAGTGCTTCCCTAGTGCGCAGACACCCTAGGGTTCCATCCCCACCACCCCCATATCCCATTACAAAATAATTCTTTTTCCATCTCTAGCATTAAAAAAACAAAACAAAGTTTTTCTTTCCTCTGAGAAACACTTCTGAGTGCCTATTCTGAGAGGCATTTTAAAAAGGCCAGGGCTTTAATCCCAGCAGGTCGGATTTCTGTGAATTTGAAGTCAGCCTGGTCTATCTACTCCAGGGCAGCCAGGGCTAAAAAAGAGAGACCTTGTCTCAATAACAAAACAATGCATGTATGATCACCAGAACGGCAGCAAAGACAGGGATTTAACTAACAAGACAAGCCATTTTTTGAGAAGCGGTGATTTCACAAGTGCTATTAGGGATGGGCACTGGTAGATTGCTGATGCTGGTATTTAAATGAGACCATGTGGGGTGGATTAGATTTTCAGGTTTCTCATGTTCAATCAAATGACTGTACACACACACACACACACACACACACACACAAATGCACGCGTGCGTGCACACATACAATCTTTTTAGTGTAACAAACCTAGGATCAAAGTAAAGCTAACTGTAGGATTGAAGCATATTCTGAACTGAACCCTTAGGGGTGTGAAGGCCGCTTCAGGCTTCCAGAGAATCAGCCGGCATTGGATGGAATAAACCAAGGGGCCAGCACAGGGGCAGATCGGTCGAGCTCTCCGCTAATGAGCTAAGCCCTTGAGTTCTGGAACTGGGAAGGGTCCCCAACATAGTGTTCCTCTCCCAGCCAGGAGAGCAAGGGCTGCGGGAGGCGAACAGAAGGATAGCGGGGCTGACGTCGGGAGGTGGCCTCCATGGGAAGGGACACCCGGATCTCGACCCAGTCTTGGCAGCGGAGTCAGGAAGAGTAGGGAATAGATTCTGGCCGCCCTCTTGGCCAGCTTCTCGCCGCCCCACCCTCGGCTAGGGCCGAGAGTAATTCATACAAAAGAAGGGATCGCCTTCGCCTGGGGAAATCCCAGGGACCGTCGCTAAATTCTCACAGCCCAGAATCCCGGTGCCAGCCCCAACACAGTGCGAGGAGCATGTGCCCAGGGATGAGCGCGGGGAGAGCAGAGCACACAAGCTTACAGTCCCCGGCGGTGGGGGGAGGGGCGCGCTGAGCCGGGGGTGGGGGGGTGGGAGGGCCGGGGAGCTGGCGCGGGGCAAACTGGGAAAGTGGTGTCGTGTGCTGGCTCCGCCTTCTTCCCGAGGGTGGGGGAGAACGGTATATAAGTGCGGCAGCCGCCTTGGACGTTCTTTTTCGCAACGGGTTTGCCGTCAGAACGCAGGTGAGTGGCGGGTGTGGCTTCCGCGGGCCGCCGAGCTGGAGCCCCTGCCCCGAGCGGCCCGGGTTACCGAGCGGGGTGTCGTCGGCGGGGACTAGCTGGGAGCATTCCCGCTTCGAGCCGCGGGCCGTGCGGGAGGCCGAGTGCGAGGCCTAGCGGCAGCCCCGTAGCCTCGCCTCGTGTCCGGCTTGAGGCCTAGCGTGGTGTCCGCGCCGCCGCGTGCCACCCCGGCCGCACTGTGGTTTTTTTTTTTTTTTCTCTGCCCCGCTGCCCTCGATTGCCCGGCCAGCAGCATGGGGTTAACAAAGGGAGGGTGTGGGGCTTGCTTGATCGGATATCATGGTGGGGAGGAATGGAGCGGCGGCTGGGGCCCGCCCGCCTTCGGAGCACATGTCCGACGCCACCTGGATGGGGCGAGGCCTGGCTGGGATTTTCCCAGAAGCAGCCAGGCCCGGGGTTAGCGTGCCAAGGCCATGTGGACCCAGCACCCGGCACGATTGGCCTGGCGGCGCCGCGGTTCCTTGCCTCCTTAACAAGGGTGAGGCTGTCCCGCCCGGTACCAGTTGCGTGCGCGGAAAGATGGCCGCTCCCGGGCCCTGTTGCAAGGAGCTCAAAATGGAGGACGCGGCAACTCGGGCGGGCGGGTGAGTCACCCACACAAAGGAAGAGGGCCGGGTCCCTCGCCGGCCGCTGCTTCCTGTGACCCCGTGGTCCTATCGGCCGCAATAGTCACCTCGGACTTCTCTTGAGCACCGCTCGTCACGGCGGGGGGAGGGGATGTAATGGCGTTGGAGTTTGTTCACATTTGGTGGGTGGAGACTAGTCAGGCCAGTCTGGCATTGGGAGTCATTCTTGGAATTTGTCCCCTTGAGTTTTGAGCGAAGCTAATTCTCGGCCTTAGCGGTTCAAAGGTATCTTTTAAACCCGTTTTTAGGTGTTGTGAAAGCCACCGCTAATTCAAAGCAAAAATGGGAAAGGAAAAGACTCACATCAACATCGTCGTAATCGGACACGTAGATTCCGGCAAGTCCACCACAACCGGCCACCTGATCTACAAATGTGGTGGAATCGACAAGCGAACCATCGAAAAGTTTGAGAAGGAGGCTGCTGAGGCAAGTATAAGGCAAAGGAGGGATAGAAATTCTTCTGTAAGCAGGGGAGTAGAACCCAAGGTCTTGGGTGTACTAATTACAAGTCACTTTGCAGATGGGAAAGGGCTCCTTCAAGTACGCCTGGGTCTTAGACAAACTGAAAGCTGAGCGTGAGCGTGGTATCACTATTGACATCTCCCTGTGGAAATTCGAGACCAGCAAATACTATGTGACCATCATTGATGCCCCAGGACACAGAGACTTCATCAAAAACATGATTACAGGCACATCCCAGGTGTGTAAAATTACCCATTCCTGACCCAGGATATTTTTTAGTGGGGGTGCTTTATCTTTGATATAGTATATGATTGTCTTGTATCTTATAGGCTGATTGTGCTGTCCTGATTGTTGCTGCTGGTGTTGGTGAATTCGAAGCTGGTATCTCCAAGAACGGGCAGACCCGTGAGCATGCTCTTCTGGCTTACACCCTGGGTGTGAAACAGCTGATTGTTGGTGTCAACAAAATGGATTCCACCGAGCCACCATACAGTCAGAAGAGATACGAGGAAATCGTTAAGGAAGTCAGCACCTACATTAAGAAAATTGGCTACAACCCTGACACAGTAGCATTTGTGCCAATTTCTGGTTGGAATGGTGACAACATGCTGGAGCCAAGTGCTAATGTAAGTGACTTTTAAGGTAGCTGAATGGAGAGAGCTGTAACAAGTAAGGAAGTTACAATGTTTGCCTGTGTTTTTAGATGCCTTGGTTCAAGGGATGGAAAGTCACCCGCAAAGATGGCAGTGCCAGTGGGACCACGCTGCTGGAAGCTTTGGATTGTATCCTACCACCAACTCGTCCAACTGACAAGCCTCTGCGACTGCCCCTCCAGGATGTCTATAAAATTGGCGGTAAGTAGAACATAAAAAGAATGTTGAAGTGAATTTGAAGTCTTCACAAATTATGTTACATATTAAATATTTATACAAAACAACACTATTTTAGGCATTGGCACTGTCCCTGTGGGCCGAGTGGAGACTGGTGTTCTCAAACCTGGCATGGTGGTTACCTTTGCTCCAGTCAATGTAACAACTGAAGTCAAGTCTGTTGAAATGCACCATGAAGCTTTGAGTGAAGCTCTTCCTGGGGACAATGTGGGCTTCAATGTAAAGAACGTGTCAGTCAAAGATGTTAGACGAGGCAACGTCGCTGGTGACAGCAAAAACGACCCACCAATGGAAGCAGCTGGCTTCACCGCTCAGGTGACACATTTTAAAGATAGGTGGCAAGATTGGTTGTGTGTGCAGAATCACAAGGCAAGACTTAAATACATGCTGTTTTTCTTAGGTGATTATCCTGAACCATCCAGGCCAAATCAGTGCTGGCTATGCTCCTGTTCTGGATTGTCACACAGCCCACATAGCATGCAAGTTTGCTGAGCTTAAAGAAAAGATTGATCGTCGTTCTGGTAAGAAGCTGGAAGATGGCCCCAAATTCCTGAAGTCTGGTGATGCTGCCATTGTTGATATGGTCCCTGGCAAGCCCATGTGTGTTGAGAGCTTCTCTGACTATCCTCCACTTGGTAAGCATGAGTTTCTGTTATACTGAACATCAAGTTTGCAATATGAAATATTGCTTGCATAGCAAAGATACTGACATGGCATTTTTCTATACAGGTCGTTTTGCTGTTCGTGACATGAGGCAGACAGTTGCTGTCGGTGTCATCAAAGCTGTGGACAAGAAGGCTGCTGGAGCTGGCAAAGTCACCAAGTCTGCCCAGAAAGCTCAGAAGGCTAAATGAATATTACCCCTAACACCTGCCACCCCAGTCTTAATCAGTGGTGGAAGAACGGTCTCAGAACTGTTTGTCTCAATTGGCCATTTAAGTTTAATAGTAAAAGACTGGTTAATGATAACAATGCATCGTAAAACCTTCAGAAGGAAAGGATGTTGTGTGGACCATTTTTTTGTGTTTGTGGCAGTTTTAAGTTATTAGTTTTCAAAATCAGTACTTTTTAATGGAAACAACCTGACCAAAAATCTGTCACAGAATTTTGAGACCATTAAAACAAGTTTAATGAGAAATCTGTGTTGGTCAATGCTGAAAGCTGACTGGGTATATACAACAAAGGTACTGGGGTTCCCATGTTAGGTTCCTAGGGTTGAGTTCTGGTCATCTGGGTCTACCCAGAACTAAGCCGTTTATTTCAAAGGCCATTTTACAAATGGGGCAGTTTGGGTTAATTTCAGAATCCTGGTTAGGACAAACTAATTTCGATGTATCAGCCCAAGGTGTGTACATAGTTGGGGGCAGACTTGGGTCCTATACCCCAATCTTGGGTCTGTCTGGATGTGCATGCAGTAGGGTCCTATAATCTCTTTGGATCTGCATGCAGTAGGTCAGACTTAGGCGTGACAGCTAAGTTTGCTTTAGGCAGCATTGCTGTAGTATGCTACCACAAAGGATTACTGAGTGCACTGTTTGTGAATATTGGAAATGAAGCAAGGTTGGAGAATTACTGAGTATTTCCTTCCACAATTATACATGAGAACAAACCTTTACTAAAAGGACCAATCTTGAATAGGTGAGCACAAAGTGGTTAAGCAAAAGGGTTTCCTAAAATGTGCTTAAAGTTTCTTAGCTTTGGCTAGGATGTAAAACAGGTTGATGGTAGGGTGGTACTTTAAATGAATACCTTGAAAGATAAGGTAAAGGCTGTTTATTAAACAGAATTTTGGTGCAGGTAGCATTGCATGTTAGTTGCCAGAACATGTAATTTGAAATAAGTTCCAAAACTGAGTCATGTTAACCTGACTTTGGCAGAACAAACATGGGCTCTAGTCCCTGGAAGTGGATTGGCAAGACTACATAGGATGTCATGAAGCCCATGAGATCAAAACAGGTGGCCTAAGCTTAGACAAGACTTAGAAAAGTGATGTGTAATAACCCCTTTCAAAAGCAATGTGTCATCTTTACCTTTCAAGACTAAACTGGATAAAATTCAAGTGCTTGTGGGATTAAGGGTTGCTGCTGCTGCAAACTCTTTAAAAAGGTTTGCTAATTCCTTTGTTCAGGTTTTTCAATTATAACTGGTTAGAATGGACTGCCAATAGTGAAATGTAGCTTGAGTAAGCTGTTAATACCCCAAAGAATAAGAATCAAGACCTACCTGGGAAATTGATATAATGGGTCTGTTGGACACAAGTTTTAACAACCTGCACACAAGTGTACCATTAGGTGGAGTAGCACCATCTACTGGTACTTTGAAGACAACATTGAGAATAAAAGCATGTTTCTGGGGATGGAATTCAGGGCCAAAGGCTTGGTAGGCTAACCCGCCACCAAGTGATCTCTACATAGCAGGTAGTCTTCAGTCTTGTTCGCATTGATTAAAATCAAACCACGTGAAAGCTAAGTGTTTGCTCTAAAGGCTAGCTGTTTAGATGTTTGGTTATATTAGTGTGGACTTAGTGAAAATTTCCCTCCGTTTCTGGCACCTACATTTTTTTAAAATGAGATCTAGTGGCCTGTCTGTACTAGGTCCATATACAAGTACCCATGTAGGCAAAGTCTTAAATTTAAAAGCTCAGTATTTTTTTTTAAAGCATTTGGGCTTTAATGTGGGAAGTAAAGGTTCCACATGAATAAGGCCAGTTGCTACTAATATGGTTTAAAGTCACTGGTGCATTCTTAGAAATAAAAGTAAATGAAGCCAGGCTGGGCTTGAAAAAGGCTGGTGAGACAGTCCAGTCCCTAAAGGCACATGCTCTCTTGAATCATTTTTTTAATACTCTTGAGAATGCTGCCTCTGCACTGCCTTATCTTCCAGTCAGGCTAGCCTCTGTTTGAATGAACTTCTTGGTGGCAATTCTTGGGGAAAGGTACAAGGTGAACCTAGGTTGGAAGATAACATTCCCACTGAGCAGTGATCCTCATTCCTTTAAAAAAATTCAAGGCTCAAGCAGGCCTTGAACTTGTGATCTTCCTATCACAGACCCCTGAGAATGGAATTACAAGCTTACTAGTAGGTTTGGCTCAATTTGTGAGTTTTGGAAAACAACCTACAAGGTATTTTCCTGAGATACAGTTTGTCCCTGGATGTCCTAGAGCTTGCTCTGTAGACTATGTTGGCCTGGAAATCCAAAATTTACCTGCCTGTGCTTCCCAAGACTTGGATTAAAAGCATGTGCCACTACACCCACCTACAAAGCCAATTTTGTTATCTAAAAAAGTGGTTTTTTTCTTTATTGAGAGAGAGGGCCTTGAACAGTACACTGGCTTTGAATTTGCTACGGAGGCAAGGCTGGTACCACAATGTGCAGCTGAGTGAGTTTTACGAAAATTTGCCTGGGGTGCTTTAGTCTTGGATTTTTCAGAAGTTGAGGCAGGAGGATCATTTGAGCATAGGGATTTGAGGCCAGCTTGGACAAAGTAATGACTGGGGGGGGGGTGTTTGTTTTTTTAAGAATTATTTTATATATGTGAGTTATACTGTTGCTGTCTTCAGACACATCAGTAGAGGGCATAGGATCCTATTATAAATGGTTGTAAGCCACCATGTGGTTGCTAGGAATTGAACTCAGGACCTCTTAAGAACAGTCAGTGCTAACCTCTGAGCCATCTCCCCAGCCCTGTTTTTGTTTTAATTTACTCTCCGGCATTGAGAACTAAGCCAATACAGAGCAAATTAATATGGCCTGTGCCTGAAATGCAGTTTAAGAGAACAAGGGTGCAAGCTAATATCAAATATGGTCTTAGATGTGTTCTAAGCCATTATGTTCACCACTTGGGAGTTGTTGGTTGTAGGACCCATACTGTGAGAGGAGTAAACAGTGAGTTCTAGGTCCTATATGAAAGGAAAGAGACATCTCATCTTGTTTTCCAGAAGGACACATTAACTTGTTATTTTACTTACAACCCCCCTAAGTGCTCTCTCACCCAGTACTGCTTATATGGCACCAAAGTCACTTCCATATTTGCAAGTCTCTGGGAACTTCCATAACAAGTTAAGCTGGAGTACTAACTCAAATACATAGTTCTCTCAGTACTAATTCTGAAGAAAAATTCTTTTAGGAAACTACTGCATGGTACTAAATAGTGTTGACCTCTGAAAGACCTATGAATAAGTATTGGAGAGTTCCGTTTGTGATCCCTACAAGAGACATAGCAAAGTTAAAATTTAGAAGTCCTATGTTACAGTAATTCTATCCTTATGTATAAGTAAAATAGGTGAGAATACTATGCAAGAAATTTCCCCACTCCCTCATCTCTAAAATAGTCACACTCCCTTGTTGCTAAAATAGTCACATACACGAACATTCTTTTTCTTTTCCCTTATTGAGACAAGCCCAACTCTTGTAGCTCAGCTAGCTTGGAGTTCATGGTGTATCTGTTTGAGTAACACCCCCCAAATTTAGTATGTGTCCTAAGGTTCATCCTTTTTTGCATAGTGGTATGTTTTGTCTGCAGGTATGTCTGTGTACTACATGCATGCCTGGTACCTATGGAGGCTAGAAGATCCCCTGGACTTTCATTACAGATGGGTGTTAGCAACCATGTAGAACCTGAACCCAAGGCCGGACAGTGGTAGCGCACGCCTTTAATCCCAGCACTCGGGAGGCAGAGGCAGGTGCATTTGAGTTCGAGGCCATCCTGGTCTACAGAATGAGTTCCAGGACAGCCAGGGCTACACAGAGAAACGCTGTCTCGAAAAACCAAAAAACTAGAACCCAAGTCCTCTGGAAGAGTAGCAAATGACCTTAACTTCGGAGCCATCTCTCCAGCCACCCACTTTTTTTTTTTCCCTCGTTCCAGTCAACCCTCCTCGCTCTGGTCGGCCCGCTCAGTCCCTGCTCTCTCCCGTCCAAGGATTCATTTATTATTATTCATAAGTACACTATAGCTGACTTCAGACGCACCAGAGGAGGGTATCAGATCTCATTACCGGTGGTTGTAAGCCACCATGTGGATGCTGGGATTTGAACTCATCACCTTCAGAAGAGCAGTCTGGTGCTCTTACCCGCTGAGCCATCTCACCACCCCCAGCCACCCATTTCTTAAACCCCTACTTTTGAACATAGCTTGCTGTGTGGCTCCGGCTTGTTTGGAACTTCTAGGTACTAGGTAAACCAAGCTGACCTTGAATTGTCGCTTTCCTCCTGACAGACTCTCCAGGGTTGCCATTACTAGCTAGCCTGTTTTGCTCCAATCTGAGGCAATTCCACCTCTGCGCCTCAAATTTTGGGATTACAGGTGTGCATTACACTTCTCAATGTGCACTGTCACCTACATGCCAGGATGAAGTTCGCTATGTCATTTACATATTTGCACACATGCACATATGGTACTAAAATAAAGGCTACTTTTTGAAAATAAGTATCAAGGGGCTGGAGAGCCTCAACAACGAAGAGCACTGGCTGCTCCTCCTTCCAAAGGACCCAGACTCAGTTCCCACCATCCACACGGCAGCTCACAACTGTTAACTCCAGTTTCAAGGATATGGCACCCTCATACTGACAGACACACAAGTAAAACACCAATGGACATGAAAATAGATCTTTAAAAGTTTATGTATCGCCGGGCATGGTGGCACACACCTTTAATCCCAGCACTCGAGAGGCAGAGGCAGGTGGATTTCTGAGTTCGAGGCCAGCCTGGTCTACAGAGTGAGTTCCAGGAAAGCCAGGGCTATACAGAGAAACCCTGTCTTAAAAAACCAAAAGTTTATGTATCAAAAGATATAATCCATAATTCAGACTTGATCTGGAAAGACTAAAATTCGATGGAACATACCTATGAAAATTGATCTATACCCAAATGACCATCTGAAATTATACATATCCAAATATTTGGTTGCCTCCCCATAATCAGACCTTAAGATATAAGACCAAAGTGACAGGAAGCCTTGAAAAGACGCTAGCTGAAGCTTAAGCAGACATGGGGGCCACTCCCTAGGCAGGCTAACAGGCTGGCGGGCATTACAGAGACAAGCTGGCTCACCTGGCCCACCTGGCCCACCTGGCTATACTTATCCTCTAGTCTACCCATAAAGGCTAGCCACACTGGTTAACCCAGTGCAGGCTTTGGACTACATACTATCCATGTACCAGAAAAGGAAGGAGAATACAGCATTACCAAACAACTCATCAATTATTATGGATACACTGCTTTTTAAATCATGGCCAGGTCAGTTGCATCAGCAAACGTTTTTATTGTATAAAATATGACCACCTTTAACCTCCCTTAACCAGCTTACAAAATAAGGTTATATCTGTTTTATAGTAATTTCACTAATGTTTAAAACTAATGACCACTGAAAATTTCTAAAGTACTGAAATCTAAGATTTAAATGTTGTAAATCAGTTTTTTTGTTTTTGTTTTTTTTTTTTTTTTTTTGGCTTTTTTCGAGACAGGGTTTCTCTGTGTAGCTTTGGCTGTCTTGGAACTTACTCTGTAGACCAGGCTGGCCTCAAACTCAGAAATCCACCTGCCTCTGCCTCCCAAGTGCTGGGATTAAAGGCATGTGCCACCACGCCCAGCTTGTAAATCAGTTTTTAACCTAAAAATTAATTCCAAAACTAGAAACTGCCTGGGCTACAGATAGTCCCCATCCACCTACTTGAGGCAGGCTCATGTAGCCCTGGCTATCGTAAAACTTAAGGTGACTGAACTTCTGATCTTCATGCCTCTACTTTCAAGTACTAGAATATGTGTGTGTGTGTGTGTGTGTGTGTGTGTGTGTGTGTGTGTGTGTACAGGTATTTTGCCTGCATATATGTCTGTGCACCACATGCCTATGAAGGCCAAAAGAGGATGTTGGATGTCCCCTGGAACTGGAGTTATAGACTGTTGTGAGCCATTACGTGGGTGCTGAAACTCATCCCATCCTCTGAAAAAGCAGCCATTTCTTCAGGCCCTCCCCCGATTACAAGTACATGGTGTAAAACAGAACTCCAGCAGAAGACTGTTCTCAAGACAGAAAAAAATTAGCTGCGTCAATCTAGGTGGTTTTGTACATTTTCACTTTTTTTTTTTAAGATTTGTTATGTATACAGCATTCTCCCTGCATGTACATCTATCTGCATGTCAGAAGAAAGCACCAGATCTCATTACAGATGGTTGTGAGCCACCATGTGGTTGCTAGGAATTGAACTCAGGACCTATGGAAGAGCACACAGTTCTCTCAACCTCTGAGCCATCTCTCCAGGCCCAGTCTTCACTTTCCATCTAAACTTAAGGCTATCTCACTGCTTCCTAACCTACAGTAACAAGACAGATGGCTAAAAGGTTAATAAGCCTGTGATTTCATGTACCTTATGAGTATAGTGTACTAAATTAACCTCACACTGGACTTATGAATCCTGTAAAGCCACCATAGGACAGCAGCGACCCACACAGTATGGGGTTATCCCTTGAGCCCATCTGTCTCCATACTTGCAGACAGGCTTTCACTGGGGCCTGAGACCCATAGCACGTCTATTCCCAGATATCAGTGTTTTCTTTAGGAGTTCGAGGCTTAGTCTCCTTAGTTTGTAAAAAGGCCTTGCTGGCCTCAGCAGCCTGTACTTGACAAAACAGCATGCTCACCAGGCATTTGGAGTAACTTCTTTGAGATTTTTTTATCTTTAAAAACTGGCTGTCTCCCTCCCCTGCCCTTTTTTTCTTCTTTCCTTTCTTTTCTTCCTTCCCTTCCTTCTTTACTTTTGCCTCCACTTTGGAGAGCCACAGCCTCAGTCTCCTGAGTACTGGAATTAAAGGTGTATACCATACCACTGCCTGGGTTATGATTGGGTATCTGGATGCCATTTCTGGACTGGTTGTATGTGGTGTTCGTATCTTGGCAGCGTCTACACAGTAACTGGTAGTATCTGAAGAGCCTGCGGCTGAAGAAAAAGCTCCTCAAAGATTTTATTTGAGGCATGGCACAAAGGAGGGCATCAGACCCTTGAGCAGGAGTTATAGGCATCAGCATGATGTGGGTACTGAAAGCAGAACTCAGGTCCTCTGCACATGTAGCAAGCCCCTGGGCCATCTCTCTCTTGAGTACTTTCTGTTTCTAAAGTTCAAGTACAATTTTACTAGAGTTTGAGAAAAACAACAGGGCAGGCACACTGTAAATCTCTGCAGCTGCCATGAACAGGGAGCTGGGGAAGAAAAAGAGAAAGAATACCATTTAGTTTAAAAAGTATGTAGGCCCGGGCGTGGTGGCGCACGCCTTTAATCCCAGCACTCAGGAGGCAGAGGCAGGCGGATTTCTGAGTTCGAGGCCAGCCTGGTCTACAGAGTGAGTTCCAAGACAGCCAGGGCTATACAGAGAAACCCTGTCTCGAAAAAACCAAAAAAAAAAAAAAAAAAAAAAAAAAAGTAAGTAGGCTCCCAGCACTTGGGAGGCAGAGACAGGTGGATTTCTGAGTTTGAGGCCAGCCTGGTCTACAGAGTTCCAAGACAGCCAAGGCTACACAGAGAAACCTGGTCTCAAAAAACCAAAAAAAAAAAAAAAAAAAAAAAAAGTAGGCAGGATTGGAGGGGCTTCAGAGAATGAGTGGGAAGGGCGTGGCGGTGTTCTCACCAGTATCCAGAGAAACAGAAGAAGGGGAAGCTCTTCTGAGTCACTGACAAAAGTAGGCAGGACGAAGAGCTCAGGTTCTGTAAATGGCTCCCTGTTTCCCTAAGACCAGGTCTCACTGTATAGCCAGATCAATCCTGAACTGCTGGTCCTGCTGCTTCAGCCTCTCAAGTGATGGGGGATTACAAGTCTGTTCCACCACACTGTTTCAGGGTTAGTTTTGCTTAACTATGATGAATGCTATATGATCTATAGAAATATGAGCCCCACAGAGAATTACACATTGTTTTTCACTATTTTGCCCAGATACATAAAAAAAGCACAACTGTAACCTTTGTCCTCTAAGGACAAACGTAAAATCACCTAACAACAGTATTTTCAGTGTCATTTTTATTTCCTATTCATACTCTCTAAGCCAGCGGTTCTCAACCCATGGCTTGAGACTCCCACAGGGATTGAATATTAGATACTTACATTATGATTACAGTATGAAGTAGCAGTGAAATAATTTTGTGTTTGGGGCTCACCACAACACGAGGAACCATTGCCTAAGCCCTCACTCTCAGTCCTCTATGGAATGCAAGTGAGAACTCTGTCTCTGTCTGTCTGCACACAAGCACCGACTGGCCTGGTGTTCTGTCACTGCTGTCTGCTGTGCCGCGTGCTCCTCACAAATCTGAGCAGATTGATGATGGCAGCTGGTGTCACTCCAGGAATACGACTAGCAGCCCCAATCTAGGAATGAAGATGACAAAAGAACCAGGATAAGCGATGTCAAGTCAGATGACCCCTCCCCACAGCCTCTACAGGACAGGCTGTTAACCAGTTAGATTCTGAGCTGGTGTCAGACTCCACTGGCAAGGTTACTTTTGAACTCTTGGGCTAAATAAAGAGATCCTCCTTCATTTCAGTCTCCCAAGTAAGCAGTTAGGACTACAGGCAGATGCCATCACAACCAGCATTATCTGAGGGCTGGAGAGACGGCTCGGTACCTAGGAGTACTTGCTTCTTTTGCAGAGGATGCAGGTTCAGTTCCTAGCACCCACATGGTAGCCACAAGCATCTGCAACTCCAGTTCTAGGGGAGTCAATGTTCTCTTTTTCTGTTTTCCATAAGCATTGGGCATGCATGCTGCCCATATATACATGAAGGCAAAACACTCATACCCATAAGAAAATCTGAATGTCATTAAAAATAAGTTTGTAAAGAAGATAAGGGAAATGAGACATGACTTACGTCTTCAGCTCAGAATTTTAAATTGATGTGTGCGGGTCTGGTGAGATGGCTCAGCGGGTAAGAGCATCTGACTGCTCTTCTGAAGGTGATAAGTTCAAATCCCAGCAACCACATGGTGGCTCACAACCATCCGTAACGAGATCTGGCTCCCTCTTCTGGAGTGTCTGAGGACAGCTACAGTGTACTTACATATAATAAAATAAAATAAATCTTTAAAAAAAATAATAAATTGATGTGTGCAAGATCATATTGTTTTGTTTTGTTTTTTTGGTTTTTCCAGACAGGGTTTCTTTGTGTAGCCCTGGCTGTCCTGGAACTCACTCTGTAGACCAGGCTGGCCTCGAACTCAGAAATTCGCCTGCCTCTTGCCTCCTGAGTGCTGGGATTAAAGGCGTGTGCCACCATGCCCAGCTCACATTGTTTTTTTTATGTTGGTTTCTCTGTAGCACTGGCTTTTCTGGAACTCCCTCTATAGACCAGACTCCTTATCTACCTGTCTCCTTAACTGTATGTAAGTGCTGGGATTAAAGGTACATGTTCCCACTGCTAGGCTAGATCATAAGAAACTTGGACACAAAGAAAAGAAAAAGAAAAAAAAGAGAGAAAAAGAAGAAAAAAAAAAAAAAAAAAAAAAAAAAAAAAAAAAAAAAAAAAAAAAAAAAAAAAAAAAAAAAAAAAAAAAAAAAAAAAAAAAAAAAAAAAAAAAAAAAAAAAAAAAAAAAAAAAAAAAAAAGAAAGAAACTTGGACATGCACGTAACTGTGGGGGTGGAGTCCAGACAGAATACCAACACATATAATGGAGGTGTCATGTCAGAAGGACTACAAGTTTGAAGCTAGCTTGGTCACAGAGGGAAACCATGTCTCAACAAAAAAAAGCTACTTCCAGGTCTTGGCATACATCTGTAACCCCAGTATTGTGAAGACTGAGGCAGAAAGATCTCAAGGCCAGCTTGGGCTACAAAGAATCTTATCCTCTTTCTCTTTCTTCCCATAATGTTACAATATCTTTTTCTTTCCATTAAAAAAATTTGTGGGAGAGCTGGAGAGATGGCTGTGATTAAGCACTTGTTCCTGTTTCAGAGGGTCAGAGTTCAACTCCTAGCATCTATGGGGTGTCTGGCTCACAACCTTAACTCCAGTTCCAGGGCATCTGAATGTGATACCCTCTTCTGACCTCCACAGGCACCAGGCACACATGTGGAGCAAGCAAAACATTCATACATATAAAACAAAACAATCTTCCCCTTCCTCCCCCCTCCTTTCATTTCTTTCTTGAAAATACATGGTATAGACGACAATTAACACAGATTCACAGCTGTCAACATATGGGAACTATGTGACTTTGGGGCGTTCAGCCATAAATGAGACATCTGTATCAACACTCCTCCCTTCAAAGCACAGGGACCTTTGAGGAAGAGAGGATGGAAGATGCTAAGAAAGGATGACTTAAAGCAAACAGGGTTTCAAAACAACAAAGACCTGCTCAAGTTCAAGCCAGACAAAATCCCATCCAGGAATGGACAAGAGGAACACAAAGCACCTGTAGCTTGTAATGTAATAATTACAAGAGATAGACGGGTGTGTGTGTGTGTGGGGGGGGTGGGGGGGGGTGGGGGTGGGTGGGTGGGTATCTTTTTCCTTTAAATATAAGAAATACAATGGAATGCTTACATTAAACTGCTTTGCCTCAGTGGTTGCACAAAGGAAGGAGCGAGTAATAAGGAAAAGACTAAATCACGTGGTTGGAAAATCCTAGCTCTCCTCCTCTCCTAGAAGCTTATGGAATATAACTATGGAATCCTGAGAGGGATCCAGGGAATGATTTGAAACCACTAAAATGTATTCTAGTTTAATCTAAAATGATTATGTCTCACACACACACACACACACACACACACACACACACACACACACACACACGCGCACTAGTGTGCACTAATGCTTTAGGACATGGTTGGGATTAGAGAATAGAGAATAATTGCAATCATCCTTTTTAAAATTTATTTTACTTACTTACTTAACTTATTGCTTCTGTGTGCATGCATACCACAGTGTACATGTGAAAAGATAACTTGTGTGCCTGATGCCCACCAAGGACAGAAGAGGGATTTGGATCCCTTGGAACGAGACTTACAGATGGTTGTGAGTCACCATGTGGTAGGAATTGAACTTAGGTTCTCTGGGAGAGCAGCCAGTGCTCTTAACCAGTGAGCCATCTCTCCAGTAAATCAATCAATACCTCTTCCCCCAACCCCCCAACACACACACTTTTTGTGACAAATCAATTCTTTTGTTTGTTTGTTTGTTTGTTTGTTTTCGAGACAGGGTTTCTCTGTGTAGCCCAGGCTGATCTGGAACTCACTTTGTAGACCAGGCTGGCCTCAAACTCAGAAATCCACCTGCCTTTGCCTCCTGAGTGCTGGGATTAAAGGTGTGGGCGGCCACCACCACCACCACCACCACCCACTACCACCAGGCACAAATCAATTCTTAATTTTTAGTTATTTCAACTAAGCTCAGCTTTCTCATCTCTCAAAGGGACAGACCAACATCTGTCCTACGGAAAGAAAATAAGAAGCTAAGTTTCTTTTCCCTGGAACTGGAGTCGTGGATGGTTGGGAGCCACCATGTGGGTGGCTGGGAACCGAACCCAGGCCCTTTTCAAGAGCAGCAAGTGCTCATAACCAAAGTGTCAGCTCTTTCTTATAATGAAAGCATTAGCCATTTTTGGCTTTGCTTAGAACTTGCTGTTTCCTGCTGCTTGTTTGCTTACCGTCTGTGGGCGACTCAAGTGTAGCTTCTCTCGAACTTCCTGGGACAATGACACATCCCTGATTGTTAGATAGTCTAGATCTTGTGGAAGTTGCAAAGCTTCATCTTGCTGAACCTCCTTTATTTCTTGTAGCTGATATGACAATACTGACTCATAACTGGCTGGTGAATAAAATAAGAATTGTATTATGATACACATATTACACTAATAACCTGTATTTGTACAACCCTTTACTATTTACAAATAGCTTCTGCATACATCATCTCATTCAACACGATACTTTGAGAAAGGTGAGGTAGATAATCTGTTTTCTTGTTTTGTTTTGAGACAGAATCCCATGTAGCCCAGGCTAGCCTCAAACTTGCCACATAATGAGGCTGACCCTGAACATCCTGAGGATGACCTTTCCATTTTGAGGAAAAGGAAATGGAAGGTTATCATGCAGATGAATTATTATACAGCCAAGGATGACCTTAGAAACTAGCGATTGTTATCCAGCCCGCACTGCAAAGTGGTAATACTACACAAGTCAGTCACCGTGCCCAGCTCACTCAGAATTTCTTGTCTGTGTAAATCTTATTTGTAACATTAAATGTTAAGTCCTAAAGATGAGCTGTTTCTCCAAGTTCGTTCGTTCTTTCTTTCTTTCTTTCTTTCTTTCTTTCTTTCTTTCTTTCTTTCTTTCTTTCTTTTTTTTTTTTTTTTTTTTTTTTTTTTTTTTTTTTTTTTTTTTTTTTTTTTTTTTTTTTTTGGTTTTTCGAGATAGGGTCTCTCTGTATATCCCTGGCTGTCCTGGAACTCACTCTGAAGACCAGGCTGGCCTCGAGCTCAGAAATCCACCTGCCTCTGCCTCCTAAGTGCTGGGATTAAAGGCATGTGCCACCATGCTCGGCCCTCCAAGTTATTTTTACTGAAGTTGTATGTGCATGTGTGTATTTTAGGGTGGTCCTAGGGATTAATCCCACGCCTACACATGCCAGACAAGTAGCTCTACTACTTAGCTATGCAGCCCCCGACCCCCGCAGGCTGCACCCACCGCCAGCAGTAATTTTTAGAAGTGGGGTTTCTTAGTTGGTAAACATAATTTATGCAATATAGATAAGGTTTTTATTAAGAAGTAATGTTATGAAGAGAGCTTGGCAATTGTTTTGTCAAGCATTCTATTTTTAGAAAATTAAAGGGGCTGGAAAGATGGTTCAGTGGTTAAGAGTGCCAACTGCTCTTCCAGAGGTCCTGATTTCAAACCCCAGCACCCACATGGTGGCTCACAACCATCCATAATGAGATCTGACGCTCTTCTGGTGTCTAAAGATAGCCACAGTGTACTTACTTATAATAATAATAAATAAATGTATTTAAAAAAATGTCTCTCCTCTTACATTCTCAGGTACCCATGTACAAACTTCAACTCCTCATCCCCAGGCTCTGCTCACTGAGATGAAATTAAAATAAATAAATAAAGCCAAACTTTAAACAAACAAACTTATTTGGTGGTCCCAGTAATCAAGCCCAGGACATTCAGGGCCTGCTGTGTGCTAGGCAAGGAGACACACACTACCGTTACCACTGAGTTATGTCCCAGCCTCTTTTATAGTTTTAAGCATAGTCTTACTGAGTTGGACAGGTGGACCTTTTACACTCCTGCCTCAGCTTCCCGAGCTGGGACAACAGGACTGTAAGGTTGAATAGGCCCAGCAAAATCTACCTTAAAATATGAGTTGAGGGGGCTGGTGAGATGGCTCAGCGGGTAAGAGCACCCGACTGCTCTTCCAAAGGTGATAAGTTCAAATCCCAGCAACCACATGGTGGCTCACAACCATCCGTAACGAGATCTGGCTCCCTCTTCTGGAGTGTCTGAAGACAGCTACAGTGTACTTACATATAATAAATAAAATAAATCTTAAAAAAAAAAAATATGAGTTGAGTGGCTGGGGAGAAGACTCAGGGTTTAAGAGTCCACACTCTTCTTTCAGAGGAACTGAGTCTGATTCCTAGCACCCATGTCAGATGGCTCACAACCACCTGTTAAGGCCAGGTCCTCAGATACACATGCCGCACCACTGCCTCTAACATAATCAAAAAGTAAAGAACAAAACAAAACAAAACTTTTAAAAAACCAAGTAAAGGCAGTCCTTTCATCTTGTTTAACAAAGGATAAGTTCTTTTTTCTCCTTCCTTCCCCCTTGAGATAGGGTTTCACTGTGTAGCCCCAGCTGTCCTGGAACTCTCGGTAAACCCGGCTGGCCTCAAACTCAGAGATCCCCTGCACCTGCCTCCCGAGGGCTGGGATCAGGTGGGTCACGACACCTTTACCTATTACCCAGTGTGCACTACGCAGTTTGGATGGTTCTTACTAAAGTGTGGCAATTAAAAGCTCAAGGTTATCCTATAAAGGCTATCCTAAAAGTTCCAGATCAGCCTGGACTATATCAGACCCATTTCAAAAAAGGGGGTAGAGTATGCAAACTGCTGCTACACCTGAAGATCTGAGTCCACTACTCAGAATCTACAATGGGAGGAGAGAACCGATTCCTGTAAGCTGTCCCGTGACTTCCAAACAAGAGCCATGGAATGAACATCCCCCCCCCACACACATACTATGACACACTTTAGGCCATGTGGTAGCTTGAATGACAATGGCTCCTGTAGGCTCATATATTTGAATACCTGGTCTCCAGTGAGTGAAACTCTTTGAGAAAGATTAGGAGGTGTGGCCTTGTTGGCGAAAGTATGTTGCCCAAGCCCATGCCAGGCCCAGTGATTCTGACTGTTGTCTGTAGGTCAGGACATAAAGCTCTCAGCTGCTGCTCCAGCCCATGCCTGTCTGCTTCCTGCCGTGATGATCATGGACTAACTTCTAAAACGCTACAGGCCCTCAATCAAATGGTTCTTTTAAAGAGCTGCCTTGATCCAGGGTCTCACTAACCCCAGCTATCCTGGAACTCAGTATGTATAGACCAAGCTGGCCTTCAACTCACATAGTCACCTGCCTCTCTCTGCCTCTCAAGTATTGGAATTAAAGGCATATGCCACAACCCATGGCTAAATGACAAGTTTTTTGTTTTTTTTTTTTTTCCCCTTGTTCCGGTCGACCCCGCTCGCTCCCGCCGGCTCCACTCGCTCCGGCCACCTCCGTACGGACCCCGCTTGTTCCAGCCCCCCCCCCCCTCCGATTAGCTCCGCTTGCTGCAGTTGGCCCCACTAGTTCCGGCCGCCCCCATTCGGCCCCACTTGCTCCGGCCGTCTCCGTGCTCCGCTCACTGGACAGCCTTTTTGTTTTCTTTAAAACTGAGTTTCTTATCGTCCAGTCTCCCAAGTGCTAGGGTTACATGGGAATGCTTCATCATACCTGGCACAAGTTTATGATCCATAAACAGGCCTCAGGGTTTAATGGAATTCGATGGTTAATACTGACTCTTGATTTGACAAGATTTAAAAGCATTGTAGAAATTTGAGTATGTCTGTCAGGATATTTCTGAAATGGTTTAAGTAAAGGACGAAGTGGTGGCACCATCCCTAGGTTAGGCTCAGACTTCACTAAGGGAGAGAGAGAGCCAGGCACCAACGTCTCTGCCTCCTGCCTGTGGATGAGCTGGGACTCACTGCCTCATGTTCAGCAAACCATAGAAGATGTCTCTCCTCAAGCCATGAGACAAAACCCACTCATCCCGATGACCATCGTCCATGGCCTCTGTATTTATAAACCCATCCTTCTTTGTCAGGCACCTTGTCACAGCAATGGGAGAGTAACTATGTTACTGACAGGGTACCTGAGAGCTTGCATATAGCCAAGGGCATATTTATTTCATCTCTCAAATATAAATTGCAAAGTAGGAAAGATAATAAAACGTAACATTGAGTTCTGCCTCCAAGAAACTTGTCTAAGGGCTGGCGGACATGTAGGTCAGTTGGCAGAGGACTTATCTGGCATTGTTTCAGTCCTAAATCCTTGTGACTCTAGATCCTGTCAAGTTGATGATCAATATTAATCACTACATTCCAGAACTCCACAAAAACAGGTAGGTAGGTGGCATACACTGCGATCCCAGCACTTTGAAAATAAAAGGCAGCCGGGCGTGGTGGTGCATGCCTGTAATCCCAGCACTTGGGAGGCAGAGGCAGGTGGTTTTCTGAGTTCCAGGCCAGCCTGGTCTACAGAGTGAGTTCAAGGACAGCCAGGACTATACAGAGAAACCCTGTCTCAAAAAACCAAAAAAAAAAAAAAAAAAAAAAAAAAAAATTAAGTAAAAGGCAGGGCTGGAGAGATGGCTCAGCGGTTAAGAGCACTGATTGCTCTTCCAGAGGTCCTGAGTTCAAATCCCAGCAACCACATGGTGGCTCACAACCATCTGTAATGAGAGATCTGATACACTCTTCTGGTGTGTGTTAAAACAGCTACAGCCTACTCACATTAAATAAATAAATAAATAAATAAATAAATAAATAAATAAATAAATCTTTAAAAAAAGAAAGAAAGAAAATGGCAAAAGGGCTTAAAAGTTAAAGATCATCCTCAGATGCTTAGGAGTTTGGGGCTGGCCTGGGCAACATTGGATCATGTCTTTAAAAACAAAACAAAACACCACCACTACCACCAACAACAAAAAATAAACACAAAAAACACTGGAGAGTGGTTAAGAATGCTTGCTGCAGTTTGAGGCCAGCCTGGTCTACAGAGTGAGTTCCAGGACAGGCAGGGCTACACAGAGAAACCCTGTCTCGAAAAACCAAAGGACAAGAGCGAGCTCTTTCCACTCCTGCTGCTCTGGTGTTTCACCCATGTCAGGCAGCTCACAAGACAAGTCTGTATCTCTAACTCTAGAGGATTGGAAACCCTCTTCTGCCCTCCATGAGCACCCGCATATGTGTGCATACACAAACACATACATGTACATAAAAATACAATAAAAAATTAAAAGAAATTTGTCATGTTAGAGAGAGTCAAGTAGCAACTTGAAAAATCACCCGTATATATTGTGATTAACCCCATGTGGTTTCTTTTTTTTTTGTTTTTTCGAGACAGGGTTTCTCTGTGTAGCCCTGGCTATCCTGGAACTCACTTTGTAGACCAGGCTGTCCTCCAACTCAGAAATCCGCCTGCCTCTGCCTCCCGAGTGCTGGGATTAAAGGAGTGCGCCATTATACCCGGCTTGTGGTTTCTTTTAAATATCAAGTGGTTGCCAGAATTTTTATAAGCACTAGCCCTTTTTTTCCATTATTTACTTACATCCTAATTAAGGCCTCTCCTCGTAAGCACTAGAGCCAGGAACAGCTAGCTACTCCACGGCTGGATTCTTTCCTATCAACAGGGATGATGGTACACGCCTCTGGCCCATGCTAACTGAACAAAGTAAAGCTGCACAGCAAGGATAAAATCTGCCATCTAAGCAGCTGTTCCAGTGCCACACCCTACTGTCTAAAGTGTTCAATAGAGAAACCATATGATGACAGAAGTCTGAATCCTTCTTATATGCTGTCATTCTGTACTGGGTGACTTGAGTTTTAAGCAAGTTATTTTGAATCGTGTGTGTGTGTGTGTGTGTGTGTGTGTGTGTGTGTGTATCTGTGGTGTTTGTGCACACAACTGTAGGAACCTGTGGAGGCCAGAAAACTTGGATCCTCTAGAGCTGCAGTTACAGGTGGTTGTTGGGAACTGAACCCTGAGCCTCTGGAAGACCAGCACTCACTTTTAGCCACTGAACCATCTTTCCAGTTCTGTCTCCATTATTTTTTAAGTTAAATTTAATGTTTTAGTATTGGGTCATTTGGGAAAATGTTTCTAGGATTTCTCTAGAAATCTTAGATTCTAGCAAATCTTTGTTGCTATCCTTCTGTAAAATGACCCAAGGAATGGCAGGCAGCACACATCACTCTGTCCTTAGCCAAAGCCCAATGAGCTGTGGAACTGAAGGGAGCGCCGACGCTGGGCAGAAGCGCCATTCTCACTACCCTGGCTGCTCCTCAAGGAAAGTCTTTTTCTGTATAACCAGCACACAGCTCTCTCACCATCCCCACTATCAGCACACAGCTCTCCCACCATCCCCACTATCAGCCTGTGCTGCACACTCTCTTCAGCTTTCCACTGGAGGACAAAGCTATGGACACGCAGAGCCTGCGTCACCCTCAGGCATGCTCAGCAAACACTACTCGTCCATCATCTGCACCCGTGGAGAAGGATGGCACCACCTCAGAAGACAACCCTCCTTACCTTCTATTTTCAGTCTTCTGGCGAGCTCTCTACATGCAGTATACTTCTCCAAGGGCTCGGGAACCACACTGGCGAGTGACTCCATGTCCACTTCTTCATACTTAAGAACATCCAGAGCACTGCCAGTATAAACAGTTTTATTAATCTAAGGATTCATGTCCTGTAAACCAAACTCAGAACAAAATTCCTTGGAATATACTAAACATTAGATTAAAGGGGACTCTCAAATGTTTTCTAAGTAATAGTGAGCAAACGTAGCAGCATCTGGCCAGGTGTGGTGGCACACAACTTTAGTCCTAGCACTTAAGAGGCAGAGGCAAAAGGATCTCTGTGAGTTCAAGGCCAGCTTGGTCTGTATAACCAGTCAGGGCTATATAGAGAGAACATGTCTCAAAGTAAAATAAAATAAATAATAACCAATAAAAAGTAAAGCATCCGCAAAGGTCATCCAAGAATAAGCAACTGATTCTCTCTGTGCCTATGACCCTAGCAGCTGAGAGGAAGAGGCAGGAGCAGCAGCAGTGCAAAGCCAGCCTGGGTTACATCAAACTCTAGCTCAAATCTCCTGTCCACAAGAACTCAGTAGCGTGAGCACTTAACTCCCTAACAGTAGGGTACTGACTGTGACCCCTCATCACCATAACTGTGGTACTAATTATGTAATAATTACGGTGTTAGGAGGCTGTTGCCCTCCACTGCCCTCTTTAGGAAGGAGACATCCTTTTGTGTGCTGGGGTTCAGATATCCTTTGTGTCCCTCAAAGGCGGATGCTCCAGAAGCACCATCGTCTCCAGTGTCATACTGCTGAGGCCCACACTTTAAGACAAAGGACTACCTCTCTCTCTGTTCTTCAGAAGACGTTATGCGTTATGCTATTGTTACGAAGTTAGTGTTCACACTAGTGAGTTCTTGTCAGAAGAACAAGCTTGACACCTACATTTCTGGCTTCCTATATTTCTGTAGGGTTTCTAAAGAGCAGCACATGTTCTCTAGTCCCATATGGGTTATTTTTAAACTTCAATACACTCCTGCTCTGAAGCAACTGGCCATAAACCCTCAGCAGAGGTCAGAGAGAGGAAGCTGCCTAACTTGGGAAGTTTCAGTATCTAAATTGGTAACCAGTTAAAGATTCTTTTTAAAAATAAAACAAAGCCGGGCATGGTGGCACACGCCTTTAATCCCAGCACTCGGGAGGCAGAGACAGGCGGATTTCTGAGTTCGAGGCCAGCCTGGTCTACAAAGTGAGTTCCAGGACAGCCAGGGCTAAACAGAGAAACTGTGTCTCGAAAAGTCAAAAAAAGAAAAAAAAAAACAAAAACAAAAAACCCAAAAACCAAAAATAAAATAAAATCCAATATGCTGCCTTGGGTATTTTATTACAACTACCCACACTTGGGAGGCAGAGACCCCAGCACTAGGGAGGAAGAGAACAGAGAATTCAAGGCCTCACTCATGCTAAGCATGCATTCTACCATCAAGCTACAGACCCAGCCATACACATTTTATTTTCTTTTTAAATTTATTTTTCAAGACAGGGTCTTACGAGCTCAGTTTAGACCCACTTTGTTATACAGCTCAGCTTCAGCAGAGACAGACCTGAAGCTTCTGATCCCTATCCCCACCTGATAACTGCAAAGATTAATGCTAAACTATCTCATTTTTCTGTAAAGAGACTAAGAAAAGTCTACATTGAAAATCATACCTGACAGGAAGGCTTCTATTAATACTTATAGGAGTTTGTGGAATTAACGTTTTCCATTTGGAGCTTGAAAATTTAATGGATTTCAACACAGAAATACCTTCTTCTAAAGATGACTTCATCCACAAAGCTCTTTCATATCGCTGTGAGGACACACAGCCAGCTTCCTTATGGGCTAGGAAACGAAGAGGGAGAAAGAAGTTTTAAAGAACAGCAGAGGGGCTGGAGAGATGGTTCAGCGGGTAAGAGCACTGACTGCTATTCTGAAGGTCCTGAGTTCAAATTCCAGCAACCACATGGTGGCTCACAACCACCTGTAATGGGATCTGACGCCCTCTTCTGGTGTGTCTGAAGACAGCTACATTGACTTATGTATAATAATAATAATGATAATAAAAATTAAAAATGAATGAATCTAAAAACAAAACAAAACAAAACAAAACACCAGCAGAGTACAGGGCGTGGCAGCACACTGTGCGCAGTGAATTCAAGGCTGGCCAGCTACACGTGGAGACCTTGTCTTAATAGCTCCCCACCCACACCCACTTCACAGGGCTGGATGTCACCTACTACTTGATAGGTGTAGTCAAGGAGAACAGGAATTCAAAGTCATTTTAGGCCACACTGTAAGAGATCCTGCCTCAAAACAATGACACAAACCAATAAAGCCCCAAAGCAGTGAAATACATTATAAGACTCATTAAAAGTTACCTCGGAGCCGGGCGTGGTGGCGCACGCCTTTAATCCCAGCACTCGGGAGGCAGAGGCAGGCGGATTTCTGAGTTCGAGGCCAGCCTGGTCTACAAAGTGAGCTCCAGGACAGCCAGGGCTATACAGAGAAACCCTGTCTCGAAAAACCAAAAAAAAAAAAAAAAAGTTACCTCGGAACGTGAGCCGGGTGTCAGCATTATCTGGGCGCAGTGACAATCGGAACTCTACTCTGCTAGTGAACATTCGGTATGGCTCACTGGTGCCCAGGGTGGTGAGGTCATCAATCAAGACTCCTATATACCCTTCTGTGCGACTCACAATGAAGGGTGGTTTTCGACTGACTCGTAGACTGGCATTGATTCCAGCTATCACCCCCTAGAAGAGGACTGAAATGTTTAAGAGGCCATTATGAACTGAACAAATAGCTATTCTACGCAGCACACTATCAGGAAAAACCCACACAGGGAGGAAGAGCTGGGCAGTGGGGGTGCATGCCTTTAGTCCCAGCACTCAGGAAGCTGAGGCAGGTGGACCCTTGAATTCTAAGCCAGCCAGGTCTACAGAGTGAGTTCCAGGACAGCCAGTGCTACACAGGGAAAATCCCGTCTTAAAAAACAAAAACAAACACATAGGGTAGGAAGAAAGCAGGCTCATAAGGAATGGAAGAGAGGGAAATGATTCACACCCAGAAACACACCGTGTTAGTCTGCTATGATTCACTCCTCTGTGGACTGGAGTGGAGAGGTGTGAATTTTTACAAACTCACTTGTGAGAGTTCTCTAGCTTTTTTACATGTACAAACAAATAATATAATTTTTATCACTGTGTAGTGGGGTCCTCAGAGGCTCATATATTTGAATGCTTCGTCATCATAAAGTGGAACTACTTGAAAGGATTAAGAGGTGTGGCCTTGTTGGAATAGTTGTATCATTGGGGGCTTTGAGGTTTCAAAAGCCCAAGGCAGGCCCTAGTCTCTCCTCCTGCTGCCTATAAATCCAGATGTAGAAGTCTCAGCTCCTTCTCCAGCACCATGTCTGCCTGTTTGCCACCATGACAATGGACTAAGCCCCTGAAGCTGTAAGCAAGCTCCAATTAAATGCTTTCACTCACACACACACACACACACACACACACACACACACACACATACACACACACACATTTATACATATGTATGTGGTGTCTCTTTATAGGAATGGAACACTGACCAACTAAGATAGTGGTAAAGATTATGGGAGGTTAGAATGATTTCATAAGATGCTACCTCAAAAGCACAAGGACCTAAATTTGATCCTAAACGCCCTCCTGAGAAGCTGAGCATAGGGGTACACGCCTATAACCTCAGCACTGAGGGAGGCTGAGACAGGTAACTGAAACTCACTGGCTAGTCAGTTTAGTTTAACTGGTGAGCTCCAATGAGAGATTCTGTCTTAAAATATAAGGTAGAGGGGTTAGAGAGGTAGTTAAAAGGTTAAGCATATGTACTGATCTTGCTGAAGACCCAAGTTTGGTTTGCTGGACCCATGCTGGGCAGCTCACAGTCATCTATAACTCCAGCTCTAGGGCACCCCTCTTCTGGCACCTACATTCATGTGTTCATACCATAACCCTTTACATAACTAAAAGAAAAAAAAAAAAAAAGAAGGCAGCTAGAGAACTGTCTATAAAGCAGGAAAGGGTATTGGCTGCTTTTTCAGAGGCCTTGGATTTGATCCCCAGCATCCAAACGGTGGCTCATAATCATCTGTATCTCTGGTTCCAGGAAATCTGAGGTCGTGTTCTGGCCTCCACAGGCACCAGGCACACACGTGGTATACAGACAAGCATGGGGACATAACACCCATATACATAAAATATACATAAAATAATATAAGGGGAGGAACACCAGAGAAAAATATCTAATGCTAATCTCTGGCCTCAACATGCACAAAGGCACAGACACAACACAGAAAGCCAGAACAGTAATAACAATATGATCATCTTCAGAGAATTAAATCATCTTTTTTACACTTTAGAAACAATTCCATATTTTCACAACATGCTAGCATATCTAGGGACTCAGAAACTAGCTGTAAGTTCTTTCAAAATCATCTCCCACAAGCTGGGCAACATGGCACACATGCGCCTGCAATCCTAGCGCTAGGGAGGTGAAGCAGAGAGATCAGCAGTTTGAGCAGGGAGTGGTGGTGCATGCTTTTGATCTCAGCAGTACGAAGGTGAAGGTGGGTCTGAATTTTTGAGGTCAGCCTTGGCTATATAGCAAGTTTGAGGCCAGACTGGGCTACATGAGTCCCTATCTGAAAAACAAAAAACATAAAACAACCAACCAATCAAACAAAAAACCAAAATAAAAGATGAGTCTGGGGCACGGTGGCGCACGCCTTTAATCCCAGCACTCGGGAGGCCGAGGCAGGCGGATTTCTGAGTTTGAGGCCAGCCTGGTCTACAACAAAGTGAGTTCTAGGACAGCCAGAGCTACCCTGTCTCGAAAAACTCAAAAAAAAAAAAAAAAAAAAAAAAAAAAAAAAAAAAAAGGAAAAAAAAAAAGATTTCTTTAATCCAGGCATGGTGGCGCATGCCTTTAATCCCAGCACTCAGGAGGCAGAGGCAGGCGGATTATTGAGTTCGAGGCCAGTCTGGTCTACAAAGTGAGTTCCAGGACAGCCAGGGCTACACAGAGAAACCCTGTCTCAAAAAACAAAACAAAACAAACAAAACAAAACAAAAAAAGATGAGTCTGAGCTACTACATAGCAAGACCCTATTTCCAAACAAAACAAGTATATTATATACAACTATCTCCACTTAGCCTGAAATACTGTTGTATCTAAGATCTATATAGTTAATAGACAATAAGAAATGAACACTATTTTTTTTTGTTTACCATCTGAATAAACTCTTAGGTGGAACTGGGTGGGCATGATGGCTTACACCATTAATCCCAGCACTTGGGAGGCAGAGGCAGGTAGATCTCAGAGTTTCAAGCGGGCCTAGTTTGCATAGTGAGCTTTGTAGCCAATACTACATAGAGACCCAATCTTAAACAAAAACCAATCTCACCTGAGCTGCAGCTTCCTCATAGCCAGTGGTTCCATTTATCTGTCCAGCAAAGAACAGCCTCTGAACCAAGTGTGTCTCGAGGGAAGGACTGATCTGACGGGGGTCTAAATAATCATACTGCACACCATAGCCTGACCAAAGAACAAGAGCCCACGGTAAGTCAAAATAACTGCACGTGGCTAAGGGAGGAGATTCAAAGCACATCAGACCACAGCAGATGTATAAATGCTGGGCTCCATCTTTATATATTTTGACACAGAGACTTGTTATGTAGCCACACACTGCCTCAAACTTGCAGATAGCTTCCCGTGTTACCTTCTAAGTACTAGGATTACAGATGTATATTCCCCCATGTCTAGCTTGGGCTACTTTTATGAGTGTTAAACAACAATGGTCATAGCTAAGACCACCTCGCTGCTTACATTGCAGAGCATCTGGGGCCCTCTTTACCTGGGTGAACCATTTTGGCTTTCTCCAAGCCTCTGATGCATGTTATCATTTTCTCCTGTAACTCAGCTGGCAGTGTAACAGATAACCCTTGCGGGTAGATGAGATCAGAATCCATTCCTTCAGGCTCCAACCAAACCTGATGTAGACGATTTGGAAAACGTAAAACCTTTGATTCAATAGAGGGACAGTATCTAGGACAAGACATTAAAATTTAAAGTAAATTCAATGACAGAAAAGGTTTTCCTCATTCCTTAAAGTGATTAAACACTTGCTTATGTCCTTACCGGGGCCCTCTTGTAGTTTCCTTAACATGGCTATTCAGGTGAAGGTTCTCAAGGACAAGCTCATCCACTCTGGGGTTGGTGTGAGTCAGGTAACATGGCAGTTGATCTTCTGGCTAGAAGACAGAGCGCAGATACATTGCAGACTTCACCGGCTTGTCTGTCTGAGACAGGGTCCTGAGTAGCCGAACTGGCCTTGAGCTCTCAGGAGAGAAGCTATCTTCTACTTATTCAAATAAATTCTATACAATACTGACTTCTTTAACACATTATCTCCTTTGTACATAATTAAATGTCCCTGCCAAAAATGAGCATATATCCCAACAGGTGAACCTAAACATAAGAAGTTTCTAAATCTAAATATCAGTTTATGGGAAAAACCAGTACAGGCAATAATCAGACAAATCTAGGATATGGGAAGTTCTGGGGGGGGAGGGGGAGACTTAACTTCTTTTATACATAAATACTGGGGACAGGAGCAACAGATATAAAACACCCTCTAGTGGAATGTGTACACTTCTCTCTTGGTCATTTTTAAAATAGTTTAAAATAAAACTACTGCAAGACACACACCTAAGGGGTGATGATGAGGGTTTCCACAGTGGAAGGGGTAACTCCCACTAGGTGTCCACCAGCAGCATGTGATCTTCACATGCAAGTCAGAGGCCACAGAGGTGAGGGAGTGGGAGAGACAGAGAAATCAACGGGGTGGGGAGAGAAAACACACATACACACTCAAATAGAATTAACTATGTTTGAGGAAATTAGGGAAAAACTGAGCATCACATGACATTTAAAAAAAATTTATTATATGTAAGTACACTGTAGCTGTCTTTAGACACTCCAGAAGAAGGCTTCAGATCTCATTACTGATGGTTGTGAGCCACCATGTGGTTGCTGGGATTTGAACTCATGACTTTCAGAAGAGCAGTCGGCACTCTTGCCGCTGAGCCATCTCTCCAGCCCCAGATGACATTATGAAATGATGTTTTAGCCAGGTGGTGGTGGCCTATCTTAACTGAAATATACTACTTAATATTTTTAAGCCATTAGCTTGAACTATCCATTAAAGAATCGCAGAACCAGCTGCATGGTGGCCCAGGCCTTTAGTCCCAGCACTCAGGAGATAAGGGTACTGGTCACTGAGGCCAATCATCTGGGTTTGATCTCTGGAACCTACCTGATAGAAGAACCTTGCCTCCCACAAGTTACCTGACCCCCAACTGAGTGTCACAGCACACGGCATACACAAAAGTAAATAAAATGTTTTTAAGGGTGTGAAACAGCCAGGTATAGTGGTACATATCTTTAATCCCCTAGAACGGACATAGGTGGATCTTCAAGAACTCAAGGCTACCCTGGTCTACAGTTTGAGGCCAGCCAGGGCTATATAGTGAGAATCTATCTAAACACCATAACTATAAAACTAAGAGGAAAGAAATAAGCCAGACATGGTGGCTCACTCCCATAAGCCCAGCACTTGGAAGGATCATCACTGAGTTCCAGAAAGTCTTGGTTCAGCTACACTTTTGAGATCCTATCTTAAAAAAGGGGCAGGGGTGGGTGGGGTGGAGAGATGGCTCAGCAGTAAAAAGCAAGTACTACTGCTTTTGCTGAGGGCTCAGTTCTCAGTTACAGGCACATGTAACTCCAGCTCCAGGAATAGCTGATGCTTCTAGCAAGCACAGGCACCTTTGCTCTCATGCATATATAAAACATTAAACAAACAAACAAACAACCAGTAACTTTAATCAGAAGGAAAGAATAACACAACAGTATCTAAAGTAAACTCATTATTCTACCTCCCAAATTTGTGAAATAAAATGTTTAACATAGGATCTCACAAAGTAGCAGAGGCTGCCCTCAAACTCCCAAATCTCCCTGCCTTAGTTTCCTAAGTGCAGATGTAAGTGTGTGCCTGCTTTGAATCGGAAAAAGTACAGGGTCTCATATAGCCCAGACTGATCTCAGACTCACTATGCAGCTGAGGATAACCTCACACCTCTGATCCTGCGTTCCACCTTTCAAGGACTAGGGCTATAGATAGATAGATACCACTATGCTAGGTTCATGTGGTCCTGGGGAACATACCAGGGCTTAGCACTCTCCCAACTAAACTACATTCCCTCCACCCAAACTGACAAGTTAAAATAGAAAACTTAAAGCACGTGGGAAACGGGTAGGAAGACTGGGTGGCATATACAGCAGGCAAGGCCTTGTCATCAAAAAAGAGAAAAGTAGAGAGGCTAAGAACACGTCATCCTAAGTTGCATCGTTATCCTAAGTTGTATCGTACTAAGCAAGAATCCTAAAGTGAGACAGCAGGACAGCTGTCACCTGGAAAAGTCTCACAGCCAAGCCTGATGCCTGACTTTGACTCCAGGGACCCACATGGTAGGAGAATGAACTCTCACAAGTTGTTCTCTGATCTCTATTACATGCCATAGTGCTTGCATGAGTATATGCACGCAAACACATACACACCACACACACACAGAGATAAAATGCCTCGTTCAAATTAATAAAATATTTAGAACTACTCACATCAGGAAAATTTATAAAAAACTGGGACTTCAATTACTAATAATTCAGACTTTTTTTTTTAGTATATGAGTGTTTTGCTTAAATGTCTGTGTACCACATGCATGCAGTTTCTGTAAAGGGAATCCAATCCCCTGGGATTGGAGTGACAGACAGTTGTAAGCCGTCATGTGGGTGCTAGGAATTGAACCAGGCTCTGCTAGAAGTGCAGACAGTACTCTTAACTACTGAGACATATCTCCAGCACCCTAATCCTTAATTCTAAACATAGATTGTACTTACTTTTTCCATTTCAAAGACAGGAGGGAATAGGTAGTGCATCTCAGTGACAGAGTACTCATATGTGCAAAACCCTAGGTTCAATAACCAATACAACCCTTCCCCTAAACCCCAAAACCAGAAGCATAATGCAAAAGGTGTGAGTCATCTAGACGGATCAGCAGGCGAAGGTACCTGTTGCCAAGCCTGCTGACTTGACCACAGTCTCTAGGACCCATGTGATATAGGTTAGAACTGATTTCTGAAGGTTGTTGTCACATGCAAAGAAGTAAATTTAGAATAAATGTGAAAACAATGTAAATACAGACCTAGACTGGGGTGGGGAATCAGTAGACTCTGGCTAGGGTCTATCTATTAATAACAACATTGGATC
>LR749706.1:62271-112056 GCA_902729485.2 Mus minutoides | reverse complement strand
AAGCAAGTTGGTAAACTCCTCTTCCTTTAGAACCTACCTGGGCCTACGATAAAAGGCCCACTGGTGCGGAACCCCCTACTGCTAGTTTCAGAGAAGAGGCAGATTGTAACTAAGGTGTGAAACCCTTTGTCAGTGGCTGATCCTAAACAGAGCTACCTTACTATTTACTGTAAACATTGCCTGGCTCCTGTAAGTCCTTCTGATGTATTCATTCCTTTGTATTGTGTCATTTGATGGATGTACCTGGCCTGGTTTCTTCCCCTCTGTATAAAAGTTTGGTGCTCAATCTCACAATTACACTCAGATTCATACTCCCTTGTGTGGTCTGTTTGTCACTCGCCGAATCTTTGCCCACTTGCTCAAGAGAACTCGACCCACGCAGACAAGGGACTTGAGAGGGTCTGCGGCAGATCAGTATGACAGTCCTCAAATTTCAACACCGCATTGCATTTATTATTTTTTTTTTCTTCGTTCTGGTCAACCTTGCTCTCTCTGGTCTGCCCCGCTTGCTCCGGCCAGCCCCGCTAGCCGCCCCCCCCCCCACCCGTTCGGCCCTGCTCACTCCAGCCAGCCCCACTCGCTCTGGTGGGCCCCACTCGCTCCGGTTGGCTCCGGTCGGTCCCACTTGCTCTCTCCGGTCCAATGATTCAGTCCAAGGATTTGTTTATTATTATTAGTCATAAGTACGCTGTAGCTGACTTCAGACGCACCAGAGGAGGGTGTCAGATCTCATTACGGGTGGTTGTAAACCACCATGTGGTTGCTGGGATTTGAACTCATCACCTTCGGAAGAACAGTCGGGTGCTCTTACCCGCTGAGCCATCTCACCGCACTGAATTTATATTACAGGACATTTGTGTTTAGTTGAGGTTCAGATTGAATTATTTAGAGGGAAGGCTCACAATCTCTACAACTTACTATCAAGTGTTCCATAAAGAGAAATGGGCATTTTACTGTATTAGGCAATAAATATGCACTTATATACATACTTTATAAGGAGGTGGTAAAATACTCACAATGTGTGACTTTCAAACATACATTCAGGAAAAACTGACACACATAAAATAAAAATAAAATCTTAATTTTTTTTTTTTTTTTAGTGAAAAAGAATTTTGTTATAATGGCCTTGCAGATTTTAATTATATTTTTGTACAAGGGCTGATACGTGTATGTGTGTGCATACTAGAATGCTACAGCATGTGTGTGGAGGCCAGAGAACAACTCTTGGGAGTTTCACCGTGTGGGTCCCAGGGACTGAATCCAGATCTTCAGGCAGCAAGTGCTGCATACTGAGCCATATATCACCCTACCCTCAGTTGTTTTCCTACTTTGTAAACCTGAAATTGTTTCAGAAAGGTTTTGTACGTAGTAGTTTAAGTGAATAACGGCTCCTATAGGCTCCTATATTTGAGCACTTGGTCCCTGTTGGTGGAACTGTTTGATTAGGATATGAGTATGGCCTTGCTGGAGGGGGTATGTCACTGATGATAAGCTTTGAGGTTTCAAAGGACTAGAGACATTCCCAATTAGCTTGCTCTCTTTCTCCCCCTCAGGTGTTAGATCTAGATTTAAGCTCTCACCTATTGCTCCAGTGCCATGCCTATTGCCATGCTCCCTACAATGATAGTCATGGGCTCACCCTCTGGACCTGTAAGCTCCCAAAAAACTCTTCTGTAAGTTGCCTTGGTCACAGTGTCTTATATTAGCAATAGAAAAGTAACTGAGGCAGTAGACAAAGTAAGTTATATAGAAGCAATGAAATTTAAGAATGTATAGGAAAAGACCCATTGCTAAATTAACTAACAGACACATAAATAAAAACAAAGCAAAACTTTAAAATGACAGTAAAAAGAGAGAAAGACAGACAGTTAGGATCTGTCCTGCTGTGAATACCTAGTATCAGCCATCAAATCGGGTTTTTGTAACTGTCTTACCTTGATCCACACACTGTCACTGAGAAAGCTGAATGGTATGGATGGATCATCTGGTATGTGCTTGTTTAGAATGGAGAAATTAATGGATTCTTTGGCGAGTCGGGGTGGAGTTCCAGTCTTTAGTCTTCCTACCATAAATCCCAACTTCTCCAGAGTCTGAGCCAACCCTATGGAGGGCTGATCCCCTAAACGTCCTGCAGGATGCATCTCCAACCCAATTATGATCATGCCTCTCAGAAATGTCCCAGTAGTCAAAATTACACTCTCTGCATAAATTGTACTTCCATCTGCTAAATGATTAAGAAAACAAAACAAAACTAAACAAACCAGTAAAATATTTTCCTCATTGTTACCACAGAATAAAACAGAATGTAAGTACTTTATATCAGAATTCCAGAGCCAGCAGTGGTGGTGCACACCTTTAGTTCCAGGGCTCAAGAGGCAGAGGCAGGTGAATATCTGTAAGTTTGAGGCCAGCCTGGTCCAGTGAGTTCTAGAACAGCCAGGGCTATACAGAGAAATCCATTCTAAACAAAATGAAACCAAAAAAACCCAAAAGCGTCCACCCACTGCAAAAAAAATAATTACAGAAAAACTTCCTTTCTCTAAAAACTTGAAATTTTTTGTAGTTCTTTTTAAAAACTTTATTAAATATGAACAAATTTATTTTTCATCAATATGTATATATGTGTATTTAATTAATTAATTTATTTATTAATTTGAGATAGGTTCTCTCTCTATAGCTCTGGCTATTCTGGAACTCACAAAGACCCACCGGCTTCTGCCTTCTGAGCACTGGGATTAAAGGTTTGCACCACCACTGCCTAGCAATAAAATATAATTTTCAATATAAATTGTTTATTAAAGTACTAACAAACAGAAAAACAGTACATATTTTTGATGTATATCATGGTGTTATAGGTCCACCTTGTATAAAATGAGTCCCATAATAATACTTAGAAAAATCTCAGGGTACAACATTGTATTATCAACTATAGTTGATACCTTTCTACACATTTCATCTCTAAAAGCATCCAACTTATAAGTGAAAGCTTGTACCATAGATCAACTTCTCTTTATTTAGCACTCAAGACAAAGAATTCCAAATGAATAAGAAACCTGTGTGTAGGCCACAGTGCTTGCTCGGTGTCTGTGACCTCAGCATTGGAACGATGGAACAGTCAGGCTGGCTGTGTCAGTGAACACCAGGATCAGTGAGAGAGACTGTTTCCACAACTAAGCAACTCTGGAGCTTGGTGAGATGGCTCACCAGACAAAAAGGAACTTGCTATAAAGCCTGGTGAGCTGAGCCTGGTCCCTGGAACCCACACGGTGGAAGGAGCAAAATGTCTCCTGCATGCTGCTCTCTGACTTCCTTGAGTGTGCCAGACATGCCCCCCAGTAGTGTAAAAATAAATAAGCAGAAAAGGAAATAAACAAGCGTAGAAGACACCTAATGCTGACCTCTACCCACTGCACACATGTGCACAATCACTCCAGTTATGAATCTCAATAATCTAAGAAATGGCCGGGCGTGGTGTCACACGCCTTTAATCCCAGCACTCGGGAGGCAGAGGCAGGTGGATTTCTGAGTTTGAGGCCAGCCTGGTCTACAGAGTGAATTCTAGGACAGCCAAGGCTATACAGAGAAACCCTGTCTCGAAAAACCCATTAAAAGAAAGAAAGAAAGAAAGAAAGAAAGAAAGAAAGAAAGAAAGAAAGAAAGAATCTAAGAAGTGCAGCAGGGGAAACATGATATTCCTAAAAAAGCACACAGGCATGCTGCACTTGGTGAAGGTACATTCAAAAATTAACTGATTTTAGAATTTTGGTTAAACACAACATGATTTTTTCTCTTTTTTAAATTGTCGGAAATTTAAAGGAATTTTAAAAATGTATAAAGTAGGTCATGTAAGGTGCATGCCTTTAACTGCAGCACTTGGAAATTAGAAGCAGGTAAATTTGTGTGAATTCGAGGCCAACCCTGATTACAAAGGAAGACCTCGCTCAAAAAAAAAAAAAAAAGAAAAAAGAAAAAAGAAAAAAAGAAAAAAAAGTTTTATCCATTTCTGAATGATAGATAGTAGCTGGAAGAATGGTAACTGATAGAGGGAAGAGAAGAAACTGGTAAGATCACTGGCTAGAGTGTTCTGAGAGACGTTGGAAACTGCCCCCATAAGATTGGGCTGTAGGCAACCATATAGAACATTTTCTCAATTAGTTATTAATGTGGGAGGACCCAGCCTATTGTGGGCGGGGCTGTGCCTGGTCTGGTGGTTCAGGGTCCTATAAGAAAGCAAGTTAAGCAAGCTAAAGCTGATAAGCAGCACTCCTCTGTGGTCTCTGCATTGGCTTCTGCCTCCAGGGTCTTGCCCAATTTGAATTCCTGTTTTGGCTTCCCTCAGTGGACTGTGATTCAGGATACTAAGCCAAATCAATCCTTTCCTCACCAACCTGCCTTTTGCCACGGTCTTACCTCACAGCAATACTACCCTTAAGTAAGACAGGAAAGTAGGGGTGGGTGATGTAGTGAAATCTGCCTCACATGTAAGCCCTGGGTTTGGTCCCTAGAACCACATAAATTAGACATGATGGCACTTGCCTATAATCCCACACTTAGGAGGTCGAGGCAGGTGAATCTGAAGCTGAAAGTCATTGTTTGCTATACTGTGAGTTTGAGGCCAGCCCAGAACACATGGTCTCTCTCTGTGTGTGTGTGTGTGTGTGTGTGTGTGTGTGTGTGTGTGTGTGTATTTAAAGTGTGTGTTGGGGTGGGGAGCCTGGTTGAGATGGCTCAGTGGATAAAACTGCTTTGCCAAACTTGATGGCCTGAATTCCATCCCTCATACCTATGTGTGTAAAGTGCATGTACACACACACACACACACACACACACACACACACACACACACGTGTACTTCACACAGAAAACGAACAAATATAGAAACAAATTTATGACAGAAGCTGGATAAAAGATACAAATTGCTCTGAAGTCTTACACTAAAATAGTGTTTTGTTTTGTTTGTTTGTTTGCTTTTGGGGGGGGGAGGTTGAGGCAGGGTTTCTCTGTGTAGCCCTGGTCGTCCTGGAACTCACTCTGTAGACCAGGCTGGCCTGGAACTCAGAAATCCGCCTGCCTCTGCCTCCCGAGTGCTGGGATTAAAGGCGTGTGCCACCACTGCCTGGCACTAAAATAATGTTAACGAACCTAGAATTTGACTGAGATTCATGACGGTCAAGGATTATTTACATAATTTTCTTATCCAGGCATCAAAAACCAGAATTCCTGGAATAGCAAAAACGCTGCAGCCGGGCGGTGGTGGCACACGCCTTCAATCCCAGCACTTGGGAGGCAGAGGCAGGCGGATTTCTGAGTTTGAGGCCAGCTTGGTCTACAGAGTGAGTTCCAGGACAGCCAGGGCCACACAGAGAAACTCTGTCTCGAAAAACCAAAAAAAACCCCCAAAATAAAAACAAAAAACGTCTGCATGCTCTTCTCTAAAGCAAGTTTCTCACAGGGTTTGCTAGGCTGCTATTAGCATTATTAGCCAGTACATACCCAGAACAACACCTCTGACCCTGGACTTCCCAGGGTACCCAGGCTCTGCTTCGGCAAGAACTAGATCTTCCACAGCCCCCTCCTGAACAGTGAGCAGGGGCGTGCTCAGGATTTCTTTCTGTCAACAGAGAATGCCAGTTGAAAGAGCAGTTGGAGAAGCCCACAGTCCCTCCTGGCCTCACCTGTGCTCACCCCTGGCCTCCCCTGGACTCACCTGCATGTTCTGTTTATAAAGTTTCCGGTCAATTTGCGCTCTCAGTCCCCACACAGCAGGGCCTTTACGCCGGTTTAGCACTTTGTAATGTATACCAGACTGGTCACATATCCTGGAACACAGGCCATCCAAGGCATCCACCTCTCTCATCAAATGCCCCTTTCCGATGCCACCAAAGGAAGGATTACAGGACATCTGACCTAAAGAGAATGGATATGATCACAATAAATGAGTGCCTTGTACATATTACTTAATAAAGAGTGCTCGGAAAGTTAATCAGACTAATCAGATTCATTTAAAGCAACAACCCCCAACACACTTTTCTCTAACTGCAAAGAGGAGGAATTAGCAGGCAATGAGCAGCTCATTCCCGTTCTCTGCATTCCTATGGACTCTATCGTCTAAGCCAAAGTTACCTTTCTTCCTTGAAGCCAAGGAATACTTGATACTGTACCACCTTCCTTCATCACTTTGGTCAGGCGTGATGGGGTACACCTTGAATCCCAGCACTCAGGAGGCTGAGGCAGATGGATCACTGTGACTTCCAAGCTTGGTTTACACAGCACTGTCTCATTTATGAGAATCATTAGTAGGCCTCCGAAATGTTTTTAGACATGGCCTACTGCGTTGATAGAACACAGGTTTTGCACTACTGTGTATATGTCTCAAACAATTTAAATCTCTGTGAAGTGACAAGTGGACTTCTTCTATATTTAACAAGACACCACTCGCCAGAGCCTAGAAGCGGGATCAGCCTAATGTTTATCAAGTGATAGATGGAGAAAGAAAACGAGGTGCATAAAGCTGAGGCGCCTATAAGCAGGTCTTTGCACGAAACACCCAATGGGAATATCCAAGGCGACAAGCAGCGCCGCCGTTTCTCAAGGACTTGACAAGCTCTCCGTGGACGCACCACGTCGGTCGCTTAACAAGACGGGTGTGAAAATGTTAATTCGGGATGACTCTGAGATGACCATACGGGGAGCGTCAACCCAGCGACCTGCCCAGCGGCCGGCGTGGCTTTCAGTCCTCCGCTCCCGGGCACCGGGCACTTTGGTCCACCGCAACCCTGCCCGCGCTCGGTCGGACGCAGAGTTCCCGCCGCGGCCGCGGGGCTCCTTACCGATCGTGTCCACGCGGTGCGTGAGGAGCAGAGTCCGCGAGCCACAGCGAGCTGCGGCGGCGGCCGCCTCGGTCCCCGCGTGCCCTCCTCCGATAACTACCACGTCGAAGAGCGGGGTGCAGGGCGCCGCGCTGTCGCTGCGGAGGCGACGCAAAGGTAACCGTCTGCCGAGGGATGCTGCGGCCCAGCGGCCACGGCCTCGGAGAAGGAACATGTTGAGGGAAGCTAGCTAGAGACGCCCGGAGCTGTCACCCGAGTAGAAGCCAGCCGGGCGTCGCCATCTTGGCCGCGTCAGCGCGTAGCGCGTCTGCGTCCAGCGACGCTTTTGATTGGCGGGTTGGAGCTTCGCGCTGCGACAACCGCGGGGAGGTGCGCGCAGGCGCTGTGCTTTCTTTTTTCCCCGCGCGTCCCTTCCGCGCTGGCTTGGTTGTCTATCTTGGAGGTTGAGGTTAGGCTTTTCATGTGGACTAGTGTTTATCGCCAGGTTGCCACCTAGGAACAATAAATTTGATCAGTTCTCCTCAAAATCTTCTGAGAGGTTCATTGACTAGGGCAATCCGAGTTCTAATCCTCATATTGGAGGCCATCTGGGTCTACGTATGAATATCATGTCTCCAAATCAAAACTCCCATTATTTATATACAGCTTAAACATTTTTTTAGACGTTTATTTTATGTGTATGATTGGTTTGCTTGTGCATGTGGTGTGTGGGTGTGTGTGCGTGCGCGAGCTTCGACCTAGCCTATTCCCACAAAAGTCAGAAGAGGGCATCAGATTTTCTGGATCAATAAAGAGTTGTGAGCCACTATGTGGGTGCTGAGAATCAAACACAGGCAGGTTCTCTGCAAAGAGCAAGAGATCTTGGTCACTGAGCCATTTCTCCGATTCCTATTTAAACATTACACAAGATATGATTCCTATTTAAACATACACACGACATGGAGAATTAAAAAATGTGTAACTCCTAACCAAGTGCTCTGTCCCTACTTTAAAGCAATGACAGCCTTTTGGTGCTAGTAACTTTTTTTTTTTTTTTTTTTTTTTGGTTTTTCGAGACAGGGTTTCTCTGTGTAGCCCTGGCTGTCCTGGAACTCACTTTGTAGACCAGGCTGGCCTCGAACTCAGAAATCCACCTGCCTCTGCCTCCCGAGTGCTGGGATTAAAGGCGTGCACCACCACGCCCCGCTAACTAGTAACTATTTTTATATGCATGTACAGTTGCCTCTGAATTGAAATATTGCTTCCTAGAGGAGGGAGTCTCATAAATGTCCAGAAATGAACAAACTTTACAGGTTCAGTCCAAGGAAGATTTATAAATTGCCAGACCCACTCCTACTCCAGGCTATACAAGCAGGAACCATTGCTAGGGGTAGACTCCAGGACCATCAGATGTGCAAGTCTTTCAGGGGCTCCAGAGATACAACTTTTGTGAGTTGTCATCCATACTGCCCTGGACTTTTGTGATGCAGTCTTTGAGTCATCCACACTCCTGTAAATACCGCCAATAGACTCATTGTTTCACTAAATTATATTTGAGTGGGATCATTTTCCTTGGCTTGTTCTGGTGCTGTCAGGTAAATATACATTTGTTCACATTTTCACAGGAGGGGGAAAATTACACGGCACAGGAATGCTAGTATTTTGTATATAAATTGTGTGGTTATAATATCTTTCACTTTATTCCCCTCCACTTAATATATATCTTTAAATTTTTAATTGCATGTATTCATTTAATACTCATATTCATGAGTATGGTATGGGCTTACTCCTCCTACAGCGCACATATGAAGGTCATAGGACTACTTGAGGGAGTCAGTTCTCTTCATCCTGTGGGTTCTGGGAATTGAACTTACTTCACCATATTTGACAGCAGATACTTTTACCTGCCAACCATCTAGCCAGTCCCCTTAACAATATATTTGCTTAGCTGGGCACGATGGTGTACAACTCAGGCAGAGCTCTGAATCTGAGGTCAGCATGAAATAAATGGTGAGTTCCTGGACAGTCAGGGTTATGTAGAGAGATCTTGTCTCAGCATGAGTGTGTAAGTCTTGGTGAACATTTGGGGTGCAAATGTCAAGTTCTGAGGAGCCAGTGGTCTCCTTCTACCTTGTTTTGAAGCAGGGCCTCTCTTATTATTTCTCTTGATGTTCTGTGTACTCCAGGACAGCTGGCTAAAGAACTTAAGGCCAATTCTCCAGTCTCTGCCTCCCATCTTGCAGTAAGAGGGCTAAGATTGTAGAGGTATGTACCAAGATATACCATGTGTATCTTTTATGTGGGTTCTAAGAATCAAAAACAGGTTTCAGGCATGCATAGCTATCTCAACAAGCCATCTTCCCAGCTTCTATTGTGTTTTTGAGATATCTTACTTTGCAACCCAGAGTGAACTGGAACTCACAGCAATCCTTCTGCCTCAGCCTGCTGAGTCCCAGCATTTCAGATTTATGCCACCATGTTTCACTTGGATTTCTTTTTCCTTTGAGACGTGTTCTTTAGTGTACGCTAAACTAGACTTGAATTCTCCATCCTCCTGCCTCAGTTACCTAAGTGTGGGGATTACAGGTTTGCAGACTATGTCTAGCACAGAAGTGAATAGTTATGCTTTAACTGTGAATAATGAAATTGGTTTAAATGAGATGTGATGTTTCACAAACATTGGGCATTTTCAAGTATCATCAAATATTTACTAGCAGTTCTCTCCCAACTCCTCCTGGCTCTGTTTTTGCCCCCTCTCAGCCTGGAATTGATATATAGACCAGGCTGGTCTTAAACTCATTAAGATCTCCCTCCAAAGTGTAGACACCAATGCTGGGTGTGGTGGTGCACGCCTTTAATCCCAGCACTCAGGAGGCAGAGGCAGGCGAATTTTTGAGTTTGAGGTCAGCCTGGTCAAGTTCTACAGAGTAAGTTCCAGGACAGCCAAGGCTACACAGAGAAACCCTGTCTCGAGAAACAAAAAACAAACAAACAAACAAACAAAAAAGCCGGGTGTGGTGGTGCACATCTTTAATCCCAGCACTTGGGAGGCAGAGGCAGGCGGATTTCTGAGTTGGAGGCCAGCCTGGTCTACAAAGTGAGTTCCAGGACAGCCAGGGCTATACAGAGAAACCCTGTCTCGAAAAACCAAAACCAAACAAACAAACAAACAAATGTAGGTACCAAAGTAGTTTGCCTTTTTTTTTTTAAAAATTCCTCTAACAGGCTTTCAAAGTGTTTATATTAGAGTTATGGCCCATGCTAGCTAAAGTATACTACTTCTTAATATTTTGAGTCAATAGCTTAAACCATTGATTAAAGAATCATAGAGTCAGCCAGGCAGTGGTGTCTCATGCCTGTAATCCCAGTACTCAGGAGGCAGAGGCAGAGGCAGAGGCAGAGGCAGAGGCAGAGGCAGAGGCAGAGGCAGAGGCAGAGGCAGAGGCAGAGGCAGAGGCAGAGGCAGAGGCAGAGGCAGAGGCAGAGGCAGAGGCAGAGGCAGAGAGGCAGGGGATCTCTGAATTCAAGGCCTGATCTACAGAGTGAGTTCCAGGACAATCAGGGCCACACAAAGAAACCCTGAATCACAACCTGACCCCTCCCCAAAGAATCATAAACCCAGTTGAAACTCACCTGGGAGAATCCCTCCCACCTACATTTGAAGACTAGGCATTAATCTGTTCACATGCTATGTGTTCAGTGCAGAATCCTCCCTTTTCAATGAAGACATTACTCATAGACTCAGAACCAGATCCTTCAGGTGTAGTTCAAGGGCAGATAATAAAGACAATAGAAACTGAGTTTCTGTTTGGGAAGTCTATAAAACCCTCATGTGGAAAGTAGTCTGTTACTCTTGTATCAGCGTCCCCAGGATGGACCTCCGATTTATTGTTTGAGACAAGATCTCACTCTCTTACCCAGGCTTGTAATTCTGGGCTCAAAGATGCCCTGTCTAAGCCCCCAGAGCAGCTGGAACTATGGATCTATGCTCCTACAGGTGATGCTAAGAGTTGATTAACTAGAAAGATTCACAACTAAAAGAATTACAACTACAATATGGTTGTTGCAGTGAATTTTGCTCCTTTCAAAAATCATTGTTCACATTTCATTCTCTCCGATGTTCATGCCTATTCCTTACCCTATTGCACTGTTTTCTTCTTTCTAATTCCTCCTCCTCCTCCTCCTCCTTCTCCCCCCTCCCTTCTCTTCCTCTTCTTTTCCTCCAGATAGGGTTTTGATATATAACCCTGACTTAGAACTAGCTCTGTAGATCTCCAACTTACTGCCTCTGCCTCCCTAGTGCTGAGACTAATAATGGTGAATGCTGCTATACTGGCAAGACATCACAGAGAGGTCTTCTGCTTAAGTTGTATTTCTGCAAAGTAGGCAGTATTTCCATCTCCAGGTGTTTCTACTTGCCATTCAAAAGCGAATGCTTGTTAGACAAGTTCCCATTTTGAAAACTCATGTACATTGATAGGAAGGAGGGAAGAGAGTTGCAGGGGCCGTAGGATGGCAGCACACTGATCAGTGTCTTTTTATCCAGGCTACATGTATCTCATAATATATGGTACATGCGCGCGCGTGTACACACACACACACACACACACACATGCACACTCACAGGCACACACATTTTCCCAAAAGTTATACAGAGCAGCAATTTTTGAGCTTTATTTTAAGGCACACACAGGATTTCGTAATAAGGAGTGGAATATAATAATGTTATTATAACATTCTGATGTTAGTTGAAAACTAAGTGGTGTTCTGAGCCGTGTAAATCTTCAGAAGACAGGTTTTTGATTTTGTCAGCCGAGCGCAGTGGAAGGCAAAATGAGTTCCGCCAAGAACAACTTTAATAGAAGCAGCCACTGTTGAAGAGACCGACTTTAGAAATCGCTTTCTGAAAGTCTGCATTGAAGGACTACGGAATCTCAGCAGCCAAATCAGGAGGATGGCTTACACCGCGCTGCTCGTGAAACTCACACGGGCACTTTGAATATGTTCTTTAAGATTCCGTGTGCTTTTTAGAAAGATAAGTTGAAATACTAATCCCAAGCAGTTAATCTAACTTGAAAAGGTTCAGTGAGCTTCTATTTCTCATGAACAAGAACAGTAAATTTTGATTTAAAGTTTACATAAGCCGGGCGTGGTGACGTTCACCTTTAATCCCAGCTCTTGGGAGGCAGAGGCAGGCGAATTTCTGAGTTCGAGGCCAGCCTGGTCTACACAGTGAGTTCCAGGACAGCCAGGGCTACACAGAGAAACCCTGTTTCAAAAAACCAAAAAAAAAAAAAAAAGTTTACATAAAAAAGTTTTTATCAACTACAAATGTATGAGAGAAGCACATCTTGGTGGTAGGCGGCAAATCTAGCCATGTGAGCTGTCAGTGTTTTCCATGTCTGTGCGGTAAAGGAGTGGTTTCCCGGCCAGTGGCTCAGTGGGTGGTTTCCCAGCAAGTGGCTCTGCTGGTTCCCACCAGTGAAAAAGTTCGCATCTCTTGGACCGCCTCTTCCTGACGCTGACTTCACGCGTGCTCCTGCGCCTGCTCGGGGCGGATACAGACCGGCTACGTTCCCGCCAGATATTTAAGTTTCATTTCCAGCGGTCACTGAGAGTTCCCCTTCCCGCGGCCTTTCTTCGAAGTTGATTTATTCTTTCCGGGACCGAAGAGCGGCAGATATGGAAGATCGGCGTAGAAGGACGACGGCGCCGCGCGCTAAGAAGCCGTCCGCGAAGCGCGCCCCGACGCAGCCCAGCCGGACCGAGGCCCATGCGGAAAGCTGCGGCCCGCAAAGGGGGGCTCGATCGCGGCGAGCGGAGCGTGACGGGGACACCACGGAGAAGCCACGTGCCCCAGCGTCCCGAGCGCGTCCAGGAAGGGGCACTGTGCTCACCAAAGATGCACAGCCCTCGGCCATGGACGCGGCAGGAGCCACCGCGCGGCCCGCCGTCCGGGTGCCCCAGCGGCAAGCCATCCTCGATCCGGAGCTGCCCGCCGTGCGGGAGCCCCAGCCGCCTGCGGATCCCGAGGCGCCGAATGTCGTAAGGGGACCTAGCCGCAGAAGGGGCGCGCGCTCCATCGGGCAGCCCAGAGCGCCGCGGGGGTCTAGGAAGGAGGCGGACAAGCTAAAGAAGGTGCTGGACAAATTGAGATTGAGACGTAAAGATATCTCGGAGGCGGCCGAGACGGTGAATAAAGTCGTGGACCGCCTGCTGCGCAGAATGCAGAAACGGGAGTCGGAGTTCAAAGGCGTGGAGCAGCTGAACACTGGCAGCTACTATGAGCATGTGAAGGTGAGTGCCATGACCTGCTGGAGGGGCTCTGGCCCCACCTCACCTGCCTCCTCAGCTGTTTGGGGTTCCCACACTCTTAGGCTCCCCCACCTCCCTTGGAACACCCCAGTCTTTTGTTGTTGTTGTTGTTGTTCATCCAGTTAGCTCACAGCAAACAATATTGATAGCTAGTTAGTTTCTCTTAACACACTTTGCTTTGGAGGGATTCTGGACTTCTTCCGAAGAGTGGACAGGTGACCTCGCAGGGTAGTCATCTTTATTAATTCTTCCCCAACTATAACCTCTAGATTAAATCTAGCCCATCCCTGAGACTCTGGGACCGCCTGCAATTAGGGCAGAATTGTATACAACTAATTGAGAGAGGTGGCTGAGTACTCAAGTGAGGGTCCAGGGTCCGATGACATTGTCGCACCTCCTAAAGACCGTCAATCAACAAGCCTAGCTCTAATGCTCTTTGGAGAGCAGGCCCGGCTGAATTCCTGAAGATGGTGGTGATAGCTATCCTCTGCTAGTGAAATGAGCCAATTCAAACCAAATTAAAGTATATTAAGGCAGGTTTATTGGAAAGCTACTCTTCGGTAGGTTCACTGGTCCTAAGGAACAGAGGCCAGGGAAGTCACCGTGTGGAGGGAGACAGAGGGGAGAGGGAGGAGAGAGAGAGAACATGCAGGGAGAGAGAACATACAAAGAGGCAGAGTGGGGGAGAGAAGGAGGAAGGGAGAGAGAGAAGGAGAGGAGAAAGGGAGAGGGAGAACGAAGGGAAGGAAGAGAGCGAGGGAGAGACAGAGAGACAGAGAGAAACAGACAGAAAGCTGCTTTTGGTGGAGGGTAAGCCCAGCAGCCCCTTGACTGAAAAGTTCAGGGCAGAGGCTGAAGTATGCCAGCCATGCTCTGTAACAGGTAGGGACTGATTGATGGACCTGGGAGAACCTGGGGGCCAGGTTGGCTTTGGTTAAAATATGCACCTGGATCTGAATCCAGACACCTCAGCCTTTTGTTGATAATAAATGAATAAGGAGCCTCACAATTGTCTATGACTACTTTGCTGACAGTGGGGTGCCATTATTGGGGAAGGGGTCCAAAACTGGAATGTTGACCAAGTCTGGGAAGAGCAGGCTGTTTAATTTCCTGTCCAGGTTGTGGGACTATCTGGGGCTAGCCACTTTCGGAGCTGTTCTGGATTCGGGATGCTATGACAGATATATTAGGGGCAGAAGATAAAGTTAAGAAGTTTAGGGAGGGGCTGGTGAGATGGCTCAGTGGGTAAGAGCACCCGACTGCTCTTCCAAAGGTGGTAAGTTCAAATCCCAGCATCCACATGGTGGCTCACAACCATCCGTAACGAGATCTGGCGCCCTCTTCTGGAGTGTCTGAAGATAGCTACAGTGTACTTACATATAAATAAAGTAAATCTTTAAAAAAAAAAAAAGAAGTTTAGGGAGAAAAAATTTTTTTTCTTGGGTGTACATTTGAAACTTTTAGGCCATTGGTTTTCATAGTTGGGGTGGGGCTCCCAGGACCAGGGAAAGGGGACTAGATCCCCTCTCAGGAATAGACAGGTAGGGGAGGCAAACAGGTTATTGATTGGCAGTACCTATCTGGAATCAATTTGACCTGTGAGAAGTGGATTCGAGTGGATGTCCTGAAGCTTAGAAGAATCTTTTTTTTTTCCTCGTTCCAGTCAACCCTACTTGCTCTGGTCTGCTCCTCTCATTCCCGCCAGCCCCGCTCGCTCCGGCCAGTAGAAGTTTCTTTTTCCGTTTACAAAAAGAGATAAATTTTAGAAGTGTGAATATGACCACTGTTCCATGTTAAACTCTGAACTTTGAAGTCTCACCACAACAGTAGCACAGCCAGGGGAAGAGATCTGAAGCATGTTCCTTCCTCCCGTGTCCCTTAACTCACAACAGTAGCACAGGGAGGGGAGGGGAGGGGAGGGAAAGAGATCTGAAGCGTGTTCCTTCCTCCCGTGTTCCTTAACTCTTGTCACCCGTCAAGGTTTTCACGATCTCCAACCTTCATACCTTACGTTTACCAACCTCAGAACACCTTGCTATTTCCTCACGCACTTTCTTAGATGCTTTCCTAGCATCAGACCTTACATAAACTGTAAACTGTTTTTCTGTTCAAAGTCACCATGAGACAGACACTGGCAGGAACAGTCACTGTAAAGTGAGTTCCTTTAGATAAAGAGTAAAAAGTTACTTCTTTCACTGGTCTAGTCTTCAAAATCCTCAGAGACCTGAGAATGATAAATTTTACCCAAGTAATCAGGAACTATAATCCAAATGGCTAATATATCAATTAAAATAACAGAGACGAGTCTAAAGTCCTACTACCTAAACAATTGTCCCAGGCTCTGTGGTCTCCATGACACCTCGTGCAGAGGCATTCTTTAGCCATTGGTCCAGAATATGAGAGGCTTTTTCGGTGGAGGAGGAACATGAGAGAGACCGACCTCACCTTGTCTTAGGCAGCATGGACAATTAACTCTCTGGTGTCCTGTTTGTCCACGGTTCAGGCTGGCCCTAGCTTGGGCAAGGCAATGTGGCAGTCTTTCTGGGTGGTTAGTGTAATACAAGCTAGGTGGAGTCCTTTACCCCATGCCAGGATCTTCTTGGCGACCTTGGGGGTGGTCACTGCCAGTATTTAGGAGTTTCTGTTTGTCATTGTAAGTTTTAAGCATCTTAAATGCCATATTCAGCAGGTCTCTGAAGTGCCTGAGGAAGGACCATCTGTCGATCTAAAGCATATTGGAATAGTCAAACTTTGCTTCTTTCTAGTCACCAGTCCTAGGTTTAACCTTAAAAACATGTACAGGTGGGTAAATGAGCTTTAAGAGCTAGTGCAGACTAATCGGATCTGAGTTAAACAGTCATTGTCTGGTTTTAGTTACCTCTTCTAAACTGTACCTGTAATATTAAAATAAAATACCTTTTTAATACTGAAGACAGTAGCCGGGCATAGTGGTGAACTCCTTTAATCCCAGCACTTGGGAGGCAGAGGCAGGCGAATTTCTGCGTTCGAGGCCAGCCTGGTCTACAGAGTGAGTTCCAGGATAGCCAGGGCCACACAGAGAAACCCTGTCTCAAAAAACCAAAACCAAAACCAAAACCAAAACCAAAACAAAACAAAACAAAAAAAAGAGTGAAGACATAGAGCATAGCCATAATTTTCAGAAGACAAAAATTAAGTTCTAGCAAGTGTAAACAATATAAGGTCTCCAAAATTAATACCAAGTGGGTGACTATTATGTTACACGGTTTGCCAGTCAGGTAGGGACTGAGGGATGCTGGGAGAGCCTGGTGGCCAGGGCCACTTTGGTATGTTCAATATACACCTCAGCTGATTGTCCTGGGTCTGAATCTCAATAGGTGGCAGTGTGTCTCAGAGGCTAATCCTGTACAACACTAGTGAGAATTGTAAGAAATAAAGGAAAATGTAGTGGTTTCATTCAAATGATGTGGTAGCCCATCCCAGCAGGGAGGCAGAGGCAGGTGAATCTTTGTGAGTTTGAGGCTGGCTTGGTCTACATAGAGAGAGTCCCAGGACAGCTATGGCTCTATCACGACACTGTTTCAAACCAAACCAAATAAATAAAAGAATGAACTTCAACAACTTGCAACATTAATGGGTTATAAAAATCAAGTAGTGCACATACCCAAAACTGCAAAACATCAAGCAAAAGAAGCCGAATGAATAAGATCGGCAAAGGGGCAAAAAACTATTATTCACAGACGACATACTTATGTATAAGCTATTAAAACAGCCAGTGAGCTAGCAAGACTACTAGACACGATACCAATAAACTAAAAAGAAAAACAATAAACTAAAACCAACTCTTTAAATGTGCTAGCAAGGGAATGCAAATGAGGTACAGATGGAGTAAAAACCAAGTGGAGGGAGAGATAGCCCAGAGGTTAAGGATACTGGTTGCTCTTCCAGAGGACCAGGTTTCGGTTCCCAGCAACTGCATGGGAGCTCAAAACTACCTGTGACTCCCGTTCCAGGGATCCGACACTTTCTTCTCATTTACAAAGGCACTAGGCACATCCATGGTGCCAAGACATACATGTAGGCAAAACACTCACATAAATAAGATAAATGAGTAATGTTGAAAAGCACAGCTCAAACTAATGAATGCTGTGTGGTATTTTTATTTACTTTATTCTACTCTGCTATTTTATTTTATTTTATTTTATGATAGCATCTCAGGTATCCCAGGCTGGTCTCTAATTCACTGTGTAGCCAAGGATGGCCCTCCCGATTTTACCTCTCTAGAGCTGGTATCATACCATCATCCTAACCAGTTTATACAGTTCTCGGCATTGAAGCCAGGACTTCATTCATGCTAAGCAAAATAGTCTACCAACTGAGCTCTCTGTGTTATTTAATATAGGAAAAGTATTTATTGTGACTGCTATGGTTATTGCTATGAAGACGTGAAAAAGGATTTTTATTGTTGTTTCGTTTTTAGACAGGATTTTACTGTGTAGCCCAGGCTGGCTCCTCAAACTTATGATTCTCTTACCTCAGTCCTCCAAGGGCTCAGATTACAGGTGAGTGTTACCATGCCAGCCTCAAAACCCATTTCTGTGACCACTGTGGCAGGCATGTGTATTTTGTGATATAAAAGGTAACATCACAAGATTTTTAATTTTATTAAAAAATGTTTTTGGTGACTGTCTTTGTTTGTTTGTTTTTTTGTTTGTTTGTTTGTTTTGAGATAGAGTCTCACTATGAAGCCACAGGTGAAAGAAATTCACTAAATAGACCAAGCTGCTGCCCTAAACTTAGAGAGCTCTACCTGTTTCTATCTCCAGAATTACGGAATTAACCCCTATTCCTGGGATTTTGATATGTAAATACAATATATAGTATATATATATATATATATATATATATATATATATATATATATATTACATATATATATATTTCCCCTTGTGTTGGAACAGTATACCAAAGAAGCGGTCTAAGACTAGACTTCTTTTTGTGGAAAACGTTTAGTTTATTTAAAAAATATTTACTTATATGTTATTTATGTGTATGTGTGAGTTTATAGGCACCCTATGTACAAGAACCCGTGCAGGCCAGAAGAGGATGTTGTGTCACCTGGCACTTTAGTTACAGGTGGCTGTGAGCTACCTGATAGGGTGCTGGGAACCAACTTTGAGTTTAAGCCTAGCCTGGGCTATGTGGTGCATTCCAGGCCAGCCTGGGCTACAGAGCAAGACCCAGTCTTAAAACAAACAAAACATATGTGATTGCTTGGCTTAAAACAAGAAAAATTGAGGGCCTCTACGAGCTACAACCAGTAATGCGGTACATAGTACCAGGAACTTCCTGTCCTCAGGTATTCTGGTCCTGTTCCGAAAAGGAATTCACAGCTTTTCACTGTGGAGTGTCAAGTGAACATTTGAGGGGGGGGGGGGGCACGGAAGTGGTTATTTAGAACTGTCTCAATGTTTTTTGTTACCTATTCCTTAGATTTCTGCTCCTAATGAATTTGATGTTATGTTTAAACTGGAAGTCCCCAGAATTGAGCTACAAGAATATTATGAAACTGGTGCTTTCTATCTTGTGAAGTTCAAAAGAATTCCACGAGGAAATCCGCTGAGTCATTTCTTAGAAGGGGAAGTATTATCAGCTACGAAGATGCTGTCAAAGTTTAGGAAAATCATTAAAGAAGAAGTTAGAGAAATCCGAGGTGAGATTTGGGGGTTTGAATCCTGCAGATCTGGTGCTGCCTTGCTGCTCAGACACACTCCTCTGCTGATTTCCTCTGACCCCCACCCCAATATCTCTCCATTGCTCTCCCCAACTTCTCCCTCCCCCTCCTGGGGGTGCTTCCAGAAGTCATTCCTTGGAGCAGTCTACAGCCACCTCCCAAAGCTTCTTGAACTGACCGCACGACTTATCCTGGGGCTGTCTCTACTTGGGCATCTACAGCTCCTGCTATCTGTCTGTCTGTCCATCCATCAGTCTTTTGAAACCAGATCTCACTATGGAACCCTGGCTGACCTATGTACTAGTTACTGTGTCGATTAGGATGGCCTTGAACTTAACAGAAATCTGTTTGTCTCTGCCTCCTGAATGCTGACATGAAATGGTACACCAGAACCCTAAGCAAGCTCATGCTGGACTTCATTTTGGTCCAGTCTTTCCTCAACATCAGCCATTTTATAGGATGGACCTGGTTGAGTTGTATCTAAAGTATCTGCTTTCCCTCTTTGGCTCAGAGGCTCAGTGCCCTTCCCAGTTCTATTGATTTGAGACTATTCATGTGGCTGTTTACTTAGAGATATTATATTGCCCACGTTGGCCCTGTAAATATTTTGGGGGTGATACTAGGGGTTGAACTCACGATCTTGTACAATATTGGGCAAGCACTACCCCTGAGACCCTATTTGAACCTCTGTAATTGCTTACTTCCCCTGATACTCACTGCTTCTGTGCTAGACTGTAGTTACTCTCATCCCTGCCACTATTCGGCAACTTTTGCTGGCTTTTCTCCAAAGTACCATTTAAAATTCTAAGTGAAAATGTAATTACAGCACTCCTGTAGTGACAGTTTTTAAATTTTGGGTTCTTTAAAAAAATACAGAAATAAGAATGTGTTTTTGTTTTCGTCCCAGGTATTGGGCATACGGGGCTGCTAAGGACAGTCCGAAGCAGCCTACTCTGATTTGCTTCGTGCTCTAGCAGAGGCGTGGTTTTGCTAGCTACAGTTAGTTTCTGGAATTCTGGGAGCTTTTCAGAGGGTATATAAATGCTAGAGTCCCATGGGAGTGGTTGTTGGTTCTTCACGGGGGGTGGGGTGGTGGTGGTGGTGGTGGTGGTGGGGGTTGGTTGTGGTTTGTTAGTAGTTGTGTTCAAAGAAGAAACAAAAGGAAATTAGATTTAGGGATCTCTCCTCTCCTCTCCTCTCCCCTCCCCTCCCCTCCCCTCCTCTCCTCTCCTCTCCTCCCCTTCTCTCCTTCTTTCTCTCCTATCTACTGATAGGGGGTGAAATGTGGGGATAAAAGATGGGAAAAAGGAGAACCCACAAAGTAGCAAAGACCAGCTACACCCTCCCAAACCCAGAGTCTTCAGGAGTGCTTCCACAGACTCTAGACAGACTCTTGACAGTGTCTCCAGATAGTAACTTAGTTACATGGTAAAACACTCTTTCCTGGGGTGTAGTTCTGTATTGCAGCTAATTAATTAGGGCTTAGGGTATAGATTTTAAATTATGTTTCCGTTACTTGCTCGTATTTCCAGAGAAAATGGATCAACCCTTTCTTTGCTTCACTGTGTGTAAACAGATATAGATGTCAGTGTGGAGAAGGAAAAACCAGGAAGCCCCGCTGTAACACTTCTTATCAGAAACCCCGAAGAAATCTCTGTGGATATAATTCTGGCTTTGGAATCAAAAGGCAGCTGGCCTATTAGTACCAAAGAAGGACTACCTATTCAAGGCTGGCTGGGCACAAAAGTGAGGACCAGTCTGAGACGAGAGCCGTTTTATCTCGTACCCAAGAATGCAAAAGATGGAAATAGTTTTCAAGGTTTGTTAAATGTAAAGATTGACGGGAAGGGTGGAAAAGGTTCAGTAGTGTCAGATGTAAAGAGTAAAGGATGAACAGTCCTCTGAGGTGCTGGCATTCCGAGAGCCATCAGGCTAAACAGACTCCAACATGAGTGTGACCAGCTCAGACTGAGAAATGTGTGGCAGTCTCACTTGAGAAGGGCGCAGGCAGAGGCAGAAGGAACAGGGATTTCAGTCATCTCTGCTCCATAGTGAGTTTCAGGCCAAGCTGGGTGACATGAGACCCTGTCTCAGAATAACTCCCAAGTTATAGCAACAATAATGACTCCACTTTCATATGTCTACAAGTCTCTGCATCTAACGTTTGCTTCTTTGTAAGTGAAGACAATGCTGCCTTGGACCCAGTCCACTGTGGTTCTGCGTCTCAGGGCTTCCCTTGGACTGGCTGTGTGATCTTGTGCTTGTTTTGAAGCCTCTTGTGTAGTCACTCATCTGTGCACAGCAAAGCTCCTTGAACGACTGTGGAGAGCTTAAACCATTGGAGAAGCAAAGTATAACAAAAACAATGTGGCACAATATAATATGCCTGATATTATATATACAAAATTATGTCTGATCTTCGCTAAGAACATTAAGTTCCGATCTCTGCCTTTCCCCATTTAAGCCTACTCTTGCTGTCTGATATTTACCTTAGTAATTACTTTGTCTATCTGTTCACTGCTTTTGGTCTGTCTTTTTCTTAAACTTCTTCAGGATATTTTAGTATAGGATCTAGACTTAGACATCGTGTTGTTTACATGTGGCTGTTTTTAGTGAGACAACATTATGTTTTTCTTTCTGAAATTAAGGAGAGACCTGGCGCCTCTCTTTCTCTCACACTGAAAAATACATTTTGAATAATCACGGGATAGAAAAAACATGCTGTGAATCTTCTGGAGCAAAATGTTGCAGGTAACGTCCTTAATGGCCAGCTACCCAGATACCATTTAATGCTTCTTTGGCACTAGAGCTCGGTGTGAGGTTGGTTATTCCTGGGCTGGGTTTGGAGAAGGCTGGTTTGGGGGTGGATGATTTTGGGTAGAGATCAAGAGGGAGGAAGGGAAGAAGGCGGAGGAGGAATATATATTCCTGGGATCTCTCTGTATAGCCCCAGGCTGGTCTTGAACTCTGTAGCCAGTATTGACCTTGAACTCATTGTGATCTTCCAGCCTCAGCCTCCCAAGTGCTGGAACTAGAGGCATGCGCACTACACCTGGCTGATTGAGTAGATTATTGTTATAAAAGGTGAAGAGACCAAAGAATGACTCTTACTGGATAGTGGTGACTGCTATGGGATGGAATAGCAGTGTTGCTATAGGAACTGACTGGCCACACTTGAAATACACTAAGAGGGTCATTTTTCTTGTTAGAATATACACCATCAAGAAGTGACACGGGTGTTGGGGGGGTGGGACTGGAGAGATGGCTTAGCGGTTAAGAGAACCGAGTACTCTTCCAAAGGTCCTGAGTTCAAATCCCAGCAACCACATGGTGGCTTACAACCATCTATAATGAGATCTTATGCCCTCTTCTGGGGTGTCTGAAGACAGCTACAGTATACTTACATATAATAAATAAATAAATAAAATTTTTTAAAAAAGAAAATAAGAAGTGACAGTGACCCAAGTATGGCAGTACACACTATTCCTAGCACTTGAGAGGTAGAGCAGAGTTAGGAACCAAAGGCTAGCCCCTGCTATATGATGAGTTTATGGTCAACCTGAGGTAATGAGACCCTGCCTTAAAAAAATTGAAAATAAAGAAGAGAGTATGTTTAAAAAAGAAAAAGACAGACAAGGTGGTGCACATCTTTAATTCCAGCACTTGTTCTTGGGAAACAGTGACAGGTGGATCTCTTGTGTCCTAGGAAAGCCAGGGTTACATAGAGAGACCCTGTCTCAAAAGAGACAGCTGTAAGTAAATAAAAATTAGTATCTTCTTTTTTATTTAACAGGAAAGAATGTTTAAAATTAATGAAATACCTTTTGGAACAGTTGAAAAAAGAGTTTCAAGAGCTGGATGCATTCTGTTCCTATCATGTGAAAACTGCCATCTTTCACATGTGGACCCAGGACCCACAGGACAGTCAGTGGGACCCCAGGAACCTAAACTCCTGCTTTGATAAGTTTTTAACATTCTTTCTTGAGTGCCTCAGGACAGAGAAACTGGGCCATTATTTTATTCCAAAGTTCAATCTATTCTCTCAAGAACTAATTGACCAAAAAAGTAAAGAATTTCTGTTAAAGAAAATTGAATATGAAAGAAACAATGGGTTTCCAATTTTTGACAAGCTTTGAAACTGTATTTGTGTTATATGTTATAATGTGTTTCTGTGGGTTTTTAGGTCAGAGGTCGATGCCAGATGTCTTCTTCAATCATGCTTCACTTTTGGGGGTGGTGGGAAGAGTGGTGATTTCAAGGCATGGTTTCTCTGTGTAGTCCTGGCTGTCTTGTAACTCCCTCTGGAGACCAGGCTGGTCTTGAACAAAGAGATCTGCCTGCCTCTGCCACTGGAATGCAGGGATTAAAGGCTTGTGCCGACACTAGGTGGCACACTTCGCTTTTTTTGAGAGAGGGTCTGTCTATGAACTTGGAGCTCAGAGAGGTGTACAGGCTGATTAGCCAGTGAGCTCCTGAGATTCAGCTGCCTCTGCTGCCCCAACCCTGGGATGACAGATGGCTGTCACCTATACAGCTTTTACATTGCCTGAACTCAAGTCCTCATGCTTTCAAAGCAAGTACTATAGTGACTGAGCCATCTTCCCAGCCTGACATTGCCTTCTGAAATGAAATTGGGTTAAAGTGACTTAAGTCCATCGTGGTGGTATATGCCTGTAGTTTCAGCACTTGAGAAGTTTTCTTTGTTTGGGTTTTACTGCTGTGAACAGACACCATGACCAAGGCAACTCTTATAAGGGTTGGCATTTAACTAGGGCTGGTTTATAGGTTCAGAGGTTTAGTCTGTTATCATCATAGCAGGAAGCATGGCAGCATCCAGGAAGGCATAGCACTGGAGAAGGAGCTGAGAGTTCCACATCTTCATCCAAAGGACTCTGGGAGCAGACTGTCACCCACATGGCTAGGAGGAGAGTCTTTTGTGTGTGTGTGTGTGTGTGTGTGTGTGTGTGTGTGTGTGTGTGTTTCGAGACAGGGTTTCTCTGTGTAGCCTTGGCTGTCCTGGAACTCACTCTGTAGACCAGGCTGGCCTCAAACTCAGAAATCCACCTGCCTCTGCCTCCCAAGTGCTGTGACTAAAGGTGTGTGCCACCACCGCCCAGCGAGGAGAGTCTTAAAAGCCCACCTCTACTGTGACACACTTCCTCCAACAGTGTTACACCTATTCCGATAAAGCCACACCTCCTAATAGTGCCACACCCTGGGCAAAGCATATTCAAACCACCACAGAAATGGAGACAGAAAAATAGTCCAGTGTGATCCTTGGCTATATTTTTAGTTCAAGGATAGCCTGGGGTACACAAGACCTGCTTAAGACAAAGTACAAAGAGGCTAGAGAAGTGATTCAATTGTTAACGGCACTTATTGCTCTTTCAGAGGGCCTGGGTTGGTTCCAAGCATCCAGTGGTAGGCACAACTGTAACTCCCGTTCCAGGGAATCTAGTTTGACCACGACACACTCTCTCTCTCTCTCTCTCTCTCTCTCTCTCACTGACACTATTTTTTAAGAGCACAAAAAGAAAATGAAACTATAATCTGACCCCGTAATCTGATAAGTGTGCTGGCACTTCTAATCCTGGCCCTTGAGAAGCTGAGATGTGATGGTTGCCATGAATGCAAGGCCAGCCTGGGCTACAGAATATAATCTTCTCTCAAAAAACCACCAAAAGCCAACAGCAGTTCCTAGGAGTCACCATGAATCCATAGGAGTTTGGCCTGGGTCTGCTCGCCTGTCCTGACTCAAAAAAGGTACATTTCTTTTCTTTTCTTTTCTTTTTTTTTCCTATTTAGGATTATCAGACCCTAAGGAGGATTTTTTTGGTATGGTGTGCTTCTTTATGCTTTCATGAAATCCCCCCACCCCCAACTCCTTGACACACATACCATATGGCTGTTTGTCTATCAAATGGCTGATGTTCTCTTTGAATACAAAATAAGAACCCCCAAAATGTGATTACAGTAATTCAGATGTTCACAGCACTGACTTAAATGAATATAATTATTTAATACTCAGTCTCTCATAATTCACTCACACATAAAAACAAAGACCTTGCCATATGAGAAAGGGAAAACAAATATAAACTTTCCCCAATGAGATTCATTAAGAACTTAATGAGTATACTTCTCACCTAGTAGAATCTGCAGAAGGTTGTGAGAGATCGTATTGGAAATGGTTGATTTAGAATTTGTTCAAACACAAGAAATGCACTGCCTGCTCCTCTGTCCTAGGGTAGAAGAGAAGATTGCATTCTTCGTCAGCTCTACCTCAGGTACTTGGTCATGTGTGCATGAACATGTAATTTATTTTTATTCTATACATGTTTTTTTATTATTTTATTATTTATTTTATTTTATTTTTGATTTTTTGAGACAGGGTTTCTCTGTGCAGCCCTGGCTGTCCTGGAACTCACTCTGTAGACCAGGTTAGCCTCAAACTCAGAAATCCCCCTGCCTCTGCCTCTCGAGTGCTGGGATTAAAGGCATGTGCTACCACGCCTGGCTCTATATGTGTTTTTACAAAAGCAATGGTACCTAATGCAGCGAGATGGGTTTGGGACAGAAGATGACTCTCTGCATCCAAGCAGCATCCCCAGGGACAGCTGATGCTCATTACCTCTTTTTCAGTACTTTGTTGCATATGTTGTTGCAGGAGCCTTTTCCAGTGTTCTGTAGCTGTTCCCTGTGTAACAAATAATGTCTGCCATGTGTGTTTTAACTTTTTTAGTATCTCTCAATAAATAAGATTTAAATGTTTTAATGTAGTTGAATGTATCAGTCTTAGAGTTTGTGCCTTGTTCTTAACATCTACTGGGTTTAAACATCAGAGAAAAAGTGTCAACATGAGGAGAGTTCTGAGGTCAATTAACAAGTAGAATGCCAGACATCGTCCCCCCCTCCCCCGAGAAAAAAATCTAAGCTCTATTTAACATTTTCAAATATGTCTTCCTCCCTGAAACGGTACAGAAAGCCCTGGATTCAGTTCCCAGCATCTAAATAAAGTAAAAAAAAAAGAAGAAATCGCAGGCCTTGGATTCCAGCTCCTCTTGCCCCAGCCTCATCAGTACCCATGTGCTGCCACACTGGGCTTGGATTCCAGCTCCTCTTGCCCCAGCCTCATCAGTACCCATGTGCTGCCACACCCAGCCCCATCAGTACCCTTGTGTTGCCACACTGGGCTTGGATGGCTCTTGTGCTTAGAGTTTGGACAACTATTTCCTTTAAGGGACAACTTTATTGAGATATAATGCACCCACCACAGTTTTATCCTTTGAAATGTTCAGTGGTGAACTTGGGTCCTCTGCAAGAACAGCCAGTGTTGTTGTTGTTTTTCTCCTTCTCCTTCTCCTTCTCCTTCTCCTTCTCCTTCTCCTTCTCCTTCTCCTTCTCCTTCTCCTTCTCCTTCTCCTTCTCCTTCTCCTCCTTCGTCTCCGTCTCCGTCTCCGTCTCTGTCTCCTTCTCCTCCTTTTCCTTCTAACTTCTCCTTCTCTTTCTCCTTCTCCTTCCCCTCCTCCTCCTCCTCTCATACAGCTTTTAATAGTTTTACTTCAGCTGGAAGTTGTGGTCTGAAAATAAGTTACAGGAACAGACAAAAACAAAACAAGAAAACAGAACAAGAAAACAGAAATTAAAGTGCTTCAGGCTGCCAACATAAAAACATGACAGAGGCTACCTAGCTATGTCCCCAACTCCTGAGAGGAGAGTCACTGTCACTATTGTGGGTCCCTTCACTCCCACCCTCTAACCTCAGCCCTGCAGGTGAGTGCAAAGGAATTTCAGAGGCAGAGAGGAGAGAGGGAATGAGAATACTCTGTAAACTTGGGGCAAAGTGAAGAATTGGAGCAAGAGAGCTCCTGCAACCCTTGCCTTGCTGGGGTGAGGCCAGCCCTCTCCACCCTGCCCCTCCCCCAAGAACTTAGGGGACACTGTCAGCTGAGCCGCAGCCACGTGGCCCATTTCTCAGCTTCTGCCCTCATCCCTCACCAGGACAGGGCTTCCCTGCTCACAGTGGGAAATGTAGCCTAGAAACAGGGAGCCCTACGGGGGGTCTTAGGATTTCCGGAGGCGTGTCAGGAGCTGAGCCAGCAGACTCGATGACAGGCTCTACCACCAGGACATTACACTCTCATTTGACAATTTTGTCTAGGAAAAGCACAGCCTTAACCTGGGGCAGGTAGAGGGGATGACCAACAGGGGAGGCCACAGGGCGTGTGATGACCCTGTATTCCATCACACTGCCCGACCTGGAAGAAGACAGACTGTAGAGTCTGTGAGGGTATAGCATCCCCACTCCTCGACCTGCTCCTCACCCCAACTCCCTTCTTGGTCAGACTGACATCAGTCCTGGTCCCTTACCTTATGAGGTGGCTCCCGGAAGGCTGTGGGTAGGAGGACTGAGAAGGATCTATGCTGGCCTGGTGCCTCTCCACCAGGTCTTGGACAGCAGGAGGCTGGGGCAGCTCTTTGAGGCAGGGGCCAGGCCTCAGGCAGAGGGTGGGACACACTGGCAGTGACCTGGAGCTTCAGTTTCATATGCTGGCTCAGCTGGGTAGGAAGATGCAGACCTTCTCAGATCCAGGTTGGACTGGGTTCCCAGTGCCCAGCCTTCTAGTGCTACCTAAGACAATTCCTCTCTAGAAGCTAAGAGCCCTGACTGGTCCTGTCCTTAGGGCCTGGAAGGCCACACTGAAGGTAAGTGTGCTGCCTGCCGGGAGAAGCCAAGGTTACTGAGGAGTGTGGAGACTAGGGCTGTCTGCATGGCCCTATGCTCCTTCGTACACAGCGGCTTTCCAGCCTGTATGTGAGAATATATGTATGGGGTCTACACAAGCCTCACAGCAAGGAAGTCTTGGAGGTTGTTGAGCAGCTTGTAGGGGACAGTGAAACAAATGCTCGTAGGTCTGAACAGGGGATTCACAAGAAGCAGTCATCATGAAGCAGGGGCACTCTAGGCAGACACCGGGCAGACAGAAGTGAGTGTGGAGAAGGCTTTGTGGTGGACCACTGAACCATGGCAATCAAGGAGACTTCAAGACCTCCGGAGGGGGCTGCTCACCCCCCTCTCCGCTGAAACAGGAAGTTGTGTTCCTCCAGGGCACTAAATGGACAAGGGGAGTACCAGAGGTACCAGGAAGCCCACAGAAAGAGCCCATGGAGACTTCCCCAGACTGCTGACAGACACTGTCCACCAGCAGCACAGAGCCACCAGGTATGACAGGCAGATAACTGGCGTTGAAGCCTGGGAGGATTCGGATATCTGAGACGGAGAGCTCTTTCTGGGAAGAGATCAGCACCTTGAACATGGTCAAGTGTTTTCCAGCCACAATGAACTTCGGGCATTTCAGAACTGGACGGGGTAGCAGTGTCAGGAGGGTGCTCACTTGGGCCTTGAAGGCACTCTGTTCCCCATGGAAAGTCTCTCCAGGAGATCGAGTCCGTAGCAAGCACAGGTAGCCGAGATCTCTGATTTCTGGTGCCTCGTGCTTCCATACTACAGTCTTGGCCTTGGGAGTCTCTGGGGGCAGTCAATCCAGTGAACCGGTGAGAGGGAAAGATACCTCATCTGTGGACACATTGGTTCTTCCACAGGAAGCGTGGTTGCTCCCCAAGAGGTAGCAGGGCCCGGGGCCGTGGGTGAGAAGGGGGCTGCAGCCTCGAAACAACCCCCCTCCCCACCTTTCCCACTACCCCACCCTAGGGGCTCAGCATCCTGGTCGCCAGTGCCCTGGCAGCCCTCCTCTGGCGCTGACCGAGACCAGGGTGGCTAGTGCGCTCGCCAACTCGCCCCAGGCTCCTTGAAATGTCAAGCCCATGACGCCCCAACCTCCAGACTCGCGTCGCCCCGGCAGTGGCGGCGGCGGCGGCGGCGGCGGCAGCGGCAGCGGCGGCAGCAGCGGCGGCAGCAGCAGCAGCAGCGGCAGCAGCAGCAGCAGCGCAGGACCGGTAGGAGTGAACTGTTTCCCCTAGGTACAGATAGGACAGCGCCGGGTACCGACTCAGGTCCCCAGGCAGTGGCACCGCCAAGAAGTATCTCGAGTACTCACATTGGGCGGGGAGGGCGACACGGCCCGATAGGGGTGGTGGTGGCGGGGAGCCACGGGACCAACAGTAGCTCTGGATGACCGAGACTCCAGCTCAGCCGGTGTTTTCTTAACCTTTTTTAAAAAGGTTTTTTTTTAAACCTTTTTTTGAAAAAATACTTTTTGTATTTACATTTCAAAAATTATCCCCTTTCCTGTCCCCTCTGGAACCCCACCCCCCATACCCCCTCTCCTTGCTTCTATAAGGATGCTCCCCCTCCCACCCACCTACTCACAACTCACTGCCAGCCAGTGTTTTTTTTTTTTTTTTTTTTTGGTTTTTTTGAGACAGGGTTTCTCTTTATAGCCCTGGCTGTCCTGGAACTCACTTTGTAGACCAGGCTGGCCTCGAACTCAGAAATCCACTTGCCTCTGCTTCCGGAGTGCTGGGATTAAAGGTGTGCCACCATGCCTGGCTCAGCCAGTGTTCTTAATCATTGAGCAATCCGTTCCCATCAAGTGTACTCCTGACTAAAGAAGCCAACTTCCTAGCTCCAATGTATTGTCAATTCATCTTCAACGTAATGGTTGCAGGGTTTGGGTTGGGTTTTTTTAAATTGTTTTTTTTTGGTTTTTTTCGAGACAGGGTTTCTCTGTATAGCCCTGGCTGTCCTGGAACTCACTTTGTATACCAGGCTGACCTCGTACTCAGAAATCTGCCTGCCTCTGCCTCCCGAGTGCTGGTTGGGTTGTTTTTTTTACACCCCCCCCCCTTTTTTCTGCCAAGTACCTGGAACCCCACAGATGCTGGCCAAGCACTTTACCACTTTAAAAAGCATTTTGTTTTTAAAGGAAGGTTATTGGAGTTCCGATTGTTCCCATACCATCTCAGTACTTGGATCCATATTCTATAAGACAAAATAAGCCGGGCGTGGCGCACACCTTTAATCCCAGTACTTGGGAGGCAGAGGCAGGAGAATTTCTGAGTTCGAGGCCAGCCTGGTCTAAAAAGTGAGTTCCAGGACAGCCAGGGCTACACAGAGAAATCCTGTCTCAAAAAAAAAAAAAAAAAAAAAAAAAGACAAAATGATAGAAGCTACCCAGTGCCTGGAATATAAAGTACAGTTGTCACTCTCAGAGAAGCAGGCCACTGTCACTACACTCAGCTTTTAATGGTTGTATACAATTAGATCACTTAACTGCAATTTTGTTTTCCATGATTTCTGATACAGTCAACCATGGTCCAAAAACATAAAGTGGAAAACTCAAAAAAAAAAAAAAAGTATGTTTCAAGTTGCATGTTCTGTGTGGCTTGCTAGAGTCTTGTATCATCCTATTCTACCCACAGTGACCTGCTCACATCTTACTAAGGCAAGCATCATTCCTTTGTCCACCGTATCCATGCTGACTATGCTACCTTAAACTTACAGAATGGCACCCTTAAAATTTTTAGATTCTGCTGGGCAGTGATGGCGCACACCTTTGATCCGAGCACTTGGGAGGTAGAGGCAGGCTGATTTCTGAGTTCGAGGCCAGCCTGGACCACAGAGTGAGTTCCAGGACAGCCAGGGCTACACAGAGAAACCCTGTCTCGAAAAAACAAAACAAAAACAAGAACCAAAAAATTTTAGATTCCTTGTGTTTTGCCTTAATGTATGTATGTATACATGCCTGCTGAGGTCATGTGAGGGTGTCAATTTCCCTGGAACTGGAATTACAGGTGGTTGGGCTGCTATGTCAGTGCTGGGAATTGAACCTGAGTCCTCTGCAAGAGCAACAAGAGCTCTAAAGCACTGACCAATTCTCCAGCTGCCACAACTGCACATTAGTCACCAATTGTTGTCATTGCAGTCCTTGTGTTAAGCCCCGGTGTTTCTTAGTAATGGCTCCAACAAGCAATAGTACCAACATTACTGACCTGTGTCTGCTAAAGAGAAGGGTAGTAATGCTTTTAAACAAGTGAAATGGAGGCTGGAGAAGTGGCTTGTTGGCTAAAGTACTGGCTGTTCTTCCAGAAGACTCTGGTTCAATTCTTTGCACCCACAGTGGTCTATAACTCCAGCCCTAGGTATATAAATCCAGTCCCAAGGGATCTGACCCTTTTGGTCTCCATGCATCCTGCACACATGGGATATACAAATATATATGCAGGCTAAACATCCATTCACCTAAAAATAATTTAAGTGAAATGATCTCAATAAGAAAAACTAATATCCACACATTTCTAACATTTACAGTAACAATGGACCTGTGGAATTATGAAGAAAGGAAAAATGTGCTAGTTTTGCTACAATGATTCAAGTGTACATAATGCTCGGTTAAGATGGTGGGAAACATCAACAGAAAACATGTTTCATTGGAAATGTGTGTCCCATTAAGTATTCAGGCCCTAAGAACACTGCAGCAAGGGGCCCTGAAACAAGTCCTTCTGAGCCAGTTAGTGCAGGGATGACTACAGCTTCAACAGGTGTGGTGGGGAAACAGATTCCTGGAGAGGCTATGTCTACAGAGAAACTGCAGTTGGAGATGCAGCTCATGACTGAGCTAAGCACCTGTCTAGAACATGGGATGCCCTAGCTTTGATCCCGTGCACCATTGCAGCCCACCCTCCCAATAGGCATGGTACCTCCAACAGCTGTGAGGCTGTGTAGGATGACCAAGAAGTCAATGTCAGCCTAGAAGACAAAGAAGGTACAGCAAGATCCTTTCTCAAAAACCCAAACACCACCTCAACAACTAACCAACCAACCACCACCACCACCACCAACAACAACAAAATACCCAGGAGGGGCTGGTTTGAAGGTGCTTGCTGCGCCAGCCTGGTAACCCAAGTTCAATCCCTAAAGGCCACATAAACGTGGAAGGAGAGAACCGACTGCATGAAATTGTTCTTTGACCCTCTACCATGTGTAAAGTGGTATGCATTCATGATATACACATGCAGACAAATAATAAAATTTAAAAACCCTGAAAACAAACACCAAACCAAAAAACAAAAAAGGGGTGAGGGAGGTGGTTCAGGGGTAAGATTTCTGGCTGTGAAAGCAAGAGGATCTGAGTTCAAATACTCACTACTTACACAGAAGGTGCCCTTGACTGTAACCTGTGTTGGGGGTGGAGACAGGTGTGTCCCAGGAACTTACTGAGTAGTCAGTCTAGCCAAAATGATTAACTTCAGGTTCACTGAGACACCCTGTTTCAAAAAATAAGATAGGGGGCTGGAAAGATGGCTCAGCAGTTAAGAGTACTGGCTGCTCTTCCAGAGGACCGGGGTACAACAGGCAGCTCACAACTGTTAACTCTAGTTCCAGGGAACCTGACATCCTCACACAGACATATATACAGGCAAAACACCAATGCACATTCAATAAAAGAATAAAAGATAGAGGATGATTCCCAATGCTCTCCTTTGGCCTCCACAGGCACATGCACCTGAATATACATGTACACCAACACTGCATACCTATTAAAAATCTTGACTGTGCCTCTCACTTACTTTTTCTGTTGCCATGATAAAATATTTGGGGTTTATTTTGCATCATAGTTCCAAGGGTATAGTTCATCACAGCAGGACTTCCTTGCAGGTATATGAAGCAGCTGGTCACGTTGCATTTGCAGTTAATAGAGCATCAATGTTCATGTTCAGCTAGTTCCTCTTCATGCAATCCAGGACCCAAGCCCACAGAATACTGCTGTCCTCCTTTAAGGCTGGTCTCCTACTTCAATAAACCCAACTAAGATAATTCCTCACAGACCTGGTCAGAGACTAACCAATCTAATTAACCTGGCACAGTTGGAACTGGAGGCTTGCCTCCTAGTGATTCCAGATTCTGTCACGCGAACAACACTAACCACCAGTCATGTAACTTTATCACAGGTATGTATATCCAGGAACAGCATACATTTGGTTCAGAACTATCCAGTTTTAAGTATCTTCTGGGGGTCTTTGAATACACTCCCTTTACATAAGGGAGCGCTACTGCTACAGTTCAAAGGGCACCAAAAGGGAAAGACATTTGATTTGGCAGGAATGTGAGTGGTGGTGCACTGTAATCTCAGCACTCAAGGAGGGAAAGGCAGGATACATGATGCCCTGTCTTGAAAACCTCAAATGTACCTGATACTTGTGTTTTTCCTGATGGACTCAGTTGTTAATTTCTGAGTGTATCCTTTCTTCTATTAGGCTCTCTTATTAATCTTGCCATTAATCCCAGCAAACACTGTCGATGAATAACACAGACATGAGGATGGCCTACCACCATCACTCATAGCAGATACACACAAATATAATTAATTACAGAAAGAATAAAGCTACACAAATCCCAGAGTTCATAAGCATGTAAGGAACTGTCATTTACAGAGGAACAGATAACAGAAAACCATAGACAGCAGTCAGAGTAATGAGACTGAAGAAACATTCCTGTAAATGCAGCCTGATCTTTGCAGGGTGCTAGCACAGCTATGGGCGGAAGTGTAAAGATGGACGAATGCTTCCTGTTCTCTCCCAGTTTACTTGCTTCACACTTTTAAAAAGGTGAGCTGTTGCCGGGCGTGGTGGCGCACGCCTTTAATCCCAGCACTCGGGAGGCAGAGGCAGAGGCAGGTGGGTTTCAGAGTTCAAGGCCAGCCTGGTCTACAAAGTGAGTTCCAGGACAGCCAGGGCTATACAGAAAAACAAAACAAAACAAAACAAAACAAAACAAAAAGGTGAGCTGTACTTATTTGAACAAAGTATATCCAGATAATATACTATGTGTATAATATAAAACTAAAATATAATCCAGATAGACAAAAATATTTAACTTTTTTTTTCCACTGCAAAATCAACATTTTGTTCCCTGTATCTTTTCATTGACATGACAACATGTGAACAAGCATCAAATGCTTCACAGATGTTAGCACAGCAACATCACAGGTGCAGCATCACAGGTGCAGCATCACAGGTGCAGCATCACAGATCATAACTGTCTTTTTAATTTTTTTCCCCCTTTGCTGTACTGGGGATAGAACCCTGGATCCTGCACATGCTAGGCAAGTACCCTACCACTCAGCTACATGCTTAGCCCCAAAACTTCTCTTTTAAAGTAAAAAGTATTATAGATAAAACCTTTTAGTACTACAGTCTTTATGAATATCCATAAAAAATTTCTACAAGGTTAAAAACTACTGTTTTATTAAAGAAAGTATAAAACATTGAATTCTACATTTTAACACACTATTATTTTAAGAATCAGCTAGGTCTCTTCATATTGATGTATGTTTCAACAATTCCACTTTGAATACAATCTTGAATCCTGAAAAATAAGTGGTAAGAAAAGTTACTATTTACAAAATTCTTGTACTTTTAATTTCTTTTTTTTTAAAGTTGTACTTATTTATTTCATGTATATGAGTACACTGTAGCTGTACAGATGGTTGTGAGCCACCATGTGGTTGCTGAGAATTGAACTCAGGACCTTTAGAAGAGCAGTAGGTACTCTTACCCGCTGAGCCATCTCTCCAGCCCATTTTTAATTTTTCAAGACAGGATTTCTCTGTGTGGCCCTGGCTATCCTGGAATTTGCTCTGCAGACCAGGCTGGCCTCGAATCTAGGAGATTCACCTGCCTCTGCCTCCCAAGTAAGTGCTTAAAGGCATGTTCCACTATTGCCCAGCTCAAAATTCTTATTTCTAAAGGTTGGTGCAATTACATAATGTCAAATACACTCTATCAAAAATTTTAAGTGTGCAGTTTAGTGCTGATGACTATATTCACTGTTCAATTTCTATAGCTTTCAACTTGCAAAAATTCAAACTCTCTATCCCAACAGTGATGCCTTCTTTGCTTGCCCCAACCACCCTTGAGAGCACTCTTCTGTTCCTGTGACTCTTCTTCTTTGAAAAGGGGTCTCATGCAAGCCCAGGCTGCCCTAGGACCCCTGATCCTGCTGCCTCCACAGGAATTTGATATTTTAGATGCCTCATATACAGTACTTGTTCTTTTGTAACTTTTTCATTTGAAGCATAATGTCCTCAACATTTACTCTGGTTGCAACAGGTGACATTCCTCTGTTACATATGTTATGTACTGTGTTACCATTTTTTCTTTTTTTAAAAAAGATTTATTTTATGTATATGAGTACACTGCTGCTGTCTTCAGGCACACCAGAAGAGGGCGTCGTATCCCATTACAGATGGTTGTGAGCCACCATGCGGTTGCTGGGAATTGAACTCAGGTCCTCTGGAAGAGTAGTCAGTGCTCTTAGCTGCTGAGCCATCTCTCCAGCCCACAGTGTATTACCTTATTCTTACACTTTTAGTTTGCTTCCAAGAGAGTACTGCTGTTTTTTAATATGGGGCTATGAATATGAAAGTATACATTTTTGAGGTCCTGCTTCCTATTCTTCGGTATGTATACTCAGAAGTAGATTTGTGACATCATATGGTTGCTAAGAGACCACTATGGTGTTTTCAAAAAAGATAAATCAATTTATACCTCTAACAACAATGAATAAGGGTTCCAATTTTTCCACAAAAATGCTTGTCAGCTATTTTTGGTAGTCATTTGATCAAATATATAAATCAATTCTGGATTGTATAGTCTGTTATATCTAGCACTATATAAATAAAAATATTTTTTAAATAAAAGACAATTTAAGAAAAAGACCATCATCACCTGTAATGTTCCTGTGCCAACATTTATACCTAGCACTTGTAACCTAGCATTCAGGAGATTAAGGCAGAAGGATGGCATGTTTGAGACCAGCCTGAGTGGCACATGTCTAAAAAAGACATATTAACTAGACTTTGGTAAAAGGTGAGAGAGTAAGACTTCATCATTTAGTTTTTAGGATTATGTTGATTGTAATAATATACCATCTGAGCCTAGATGTGAAAGACAGACTTCCTGGGTGTAGCAGTACATGTCTTTAATCTCAAAATTTGGGAGGAAGAAGCAGGCAGACTAAAGTTTACATAGCAAGTTCCAGGACATTCAGTGATACTAAAGACACTCTGTCTCAAAAAACAAACAACAAAATATACAAAAAGGACAGAGATTTGAATGTCTACACCATAAAACTTTACCTGTGGCACCTAGTGCTCCACGCGACATTAGTAAAACTTCTGGGGCTTTCCTTGAGGTTTTCCCACTTTTTTTTCCATCTCTCTTTTTAGTTTATTTGCTTTGTATCTCTCAGCCATTAAGACAAGTTCCTCTGGGATATTCTGAAATTATTAAATGTGTTATTAGGATTCCATGTTCCTTTCTTTCTGTAACATGCTAAATGACCTTCAAATTATTTCAGAATCCCACAATTATAAGGAAAAAAAAAAGAGGGTGGGGGTGGGAGGAGGAGAGAGAAAGGTCTTTCTCTGCCATTTAACTCCTAAATATATTTCTAAGCTACAAGAATAACCGTAACTGTACCCATTATTCTGTTGATCCCTGTTTCTGTTGTTTCCTAGCTGCCAAACATGCTTTTATTTGTGAATTTTTTTGTTTGTTTTATTTTACATATATGACTATTTTGCCTAGGTACCAAGTATGTCTAGGTACCTCCTCTACATGTGGTGTTTGCAGAGGCCATAAGGTGTCAGGTTTCCTGGAACTAGAGATGACCGTGAGCCACATGCTCATGGGAAATTGTTTCTGGATACTTGGGAGCTATGCTCTTAATTGCTGAGCCATCTCTCCAGCCCCAACACAGCTTTAAAAATGTTCATATATTTTATGTTGTGTGTGTGTGCTCAGGTTCTTGGTTAGAGGACAACCCATGGAAGTTAGTTCTCTTCTGCCACACTGAGAAATTTGGGGATCAAATTGAGGTTGCCAGACCCTATGTGTACTTGTCCTACCTGTTTAGCCATCTCAGTGGCCCTTATATATTTTTAACTACATTATAAAGCAGTAGGCTCTCACTCTATGCGTTTTCACGCATCCTTCACTTTGGCAAGTCCTCCTCCTCTCCCTCAGACCACCAACACCAGTCTTTAATGGTGCCATTCCCCTGGATTCTGTCTCCCCCTTGGCCCGAGAGTGCTTCCACTGCTGTCTGTTGCTCCTAGCATGTTAGACTTTTCAATCCCATACTTCCAGAGCTCACAATCTTTGCCATGTGATAGCCCTCATATTAGTTTAATTTTGTTTGCCTTTCTTGCCAAGCAGGGCCCTCAGTACCTGGCATAACATATGAATAAACATAAACATGTATATTTTCTAGTAAGTTGCATATTCTCACCTGATTTGCTCTTTCCAGAATATTAATCAATTCAGTGGCAACCCTCCAATCATTTCTTGTGATAAGGGTAATTGACATTCCAGTGCGCCTTTAAGAGGGAAAAAGTTCATGTCATCTATTTTATACCATGCTCTTATAATTCAGTTAATACAGAAAACAGAACAAAACCAAGAAGCCCCAACCTTGACACACATGTGTTATAGAGCTAGTATCACATAAGCAGCCATTCAGAATCTAAATAGTCCTCAGCCCTTAGCATTCAATGGCGTTGGCTCCAGGCTTCCTGAGGACATCAGATCACAGAACGCTCAAGTCTCTTACATAAAATGGCATCACATTTATGTATTATCCTGCATAATGTACATCACTGCCTAGATAACTTATCGTACTTGTGCACATACATGCACATACATACACACTTTATAAAAATAGATGTTATAATCTTCCATCTTGGGAACAAAGACAAGAAAAGAATCTGTGTGTTCAGCACAGGCAGATTTTAAAAAACATTTTTGATTTATGGCTGGTCAAGTTTGAAGACGCAGAAATTCTGGGTTCAGAAGGCTGGTATAATGTTCAGTTACTTTAAAAACAGCCCAAGAGTTCAACAGTAGGGGTAAAGGTTCTCTTCTCATACTAATGCAAATCTGAATACTTTGTCAATAATAATAAAAATAATCAACTGAGCAAAGTTCACTGTTGGAATACTGCAGGCTTAAAATATAAGCATAAACAATTACATACTTGGGAAGCTAAGGTAGGAAGATCACAAGGTTCAAGGTTTGTCTGCGGTATGGGGGTGGGGGAATACAAAGAGACCCAGGAATGTGGCTTAGTGGTAGGGCACTTCCCAGTATGTGTGAGACCTTAAGTTCAATACCCAGGATTACAAAAACAAACACAAACACACATGGGGGGGCTGGAGAGATGGCTGCTCTTCCAGAGGTCCTGAGTTCAATTCCTAGCAACCACATGACAGCTTATGACCATTTATAAAGGGATCCTATGCCCTCTTCTGGTGTGCAGATGTACATGCAGACAAAGTGTCCATATACATAAAATATACAAACAAATCTTTAAAAAAAGAACAAAATGTTAAAAAAAAGTACAGGTAACAATAAACAATCTAAAAAATTTTGAATTAAATTTTGAATTACAAAAAGCCAGTCACAGCAGGGTCTAGTTCATCCAGATGAAAAGGATAAAACAATCAGTAAGGGTCAAGAAAGAAACAAAACATTTACAAGAGAATAAATGGTTTCTGCATAATAACAGTTGCTGAGGTGGGGGGGGGGGGGAGGGAGGTGACAGGAATCTAGAACCAGGGTAGACTCAGCTGGCTTACCCTGCTCTCCCAGTGCGCCCTACTCTGTGTACGTATTCTTCAATGTTCCGTGGAAAATCATAATTGTAGACGTGAGTGATATCATGGACATCAAGACCTCGAGATGCCAAGTCAGTAGCAATAAGTATTCTCACTTTACCTAAAGGGTAAAGACAAACACTAAACCTGTTTGGTAATAATGAGTCCAAGACATGTGAAAATTAGTTACTCTTATTATTTAATCAGATGATTACTGCTTAGATGAAAATGGAAAAGAAAGATTTTTAAATTCTTGGAAAATCACAACACGACATACCACAGTTCAGCAAACGGTTCTCTCTTGACCTATCTGAACAATGTAGAATGAGAATGTTCTGATTTGGTCTGAATGAGAATGGCCCCGTACACTGTGTTTGTCTGTTAGGGAAGGGTGGCCTGGTTGGAGAAGGTGTGTCACAAGTTTCAAAAGCCCCCCACCACTCCCAGTGCAGCTCTCTGCTTCATGAGCTCTCAGCTGTTGCTCCAATGCCATGCCTGCCTGCTGTCAAGCTCCTCATGATGGTGATGGGACCCAAATAAAGCCTTCCTTTTATGAGTTGCCCTGGTCATGGTGTTTTATCACAACAATAGAGAAGTTACTAAGATATATGTCATTCAGGTAAACTAAGATACAGTCTCCATCATAAGATAATATTCTGACACTTGTTCATTCTTTGTGGAGTTGGCTAGTTATCGCTCATAAGCAGATTAATAGATCTCTACCAAATCTATTTTGGAGTTTACAAGGCAAGGACAGACTGAGAAATGGGAGACATGAAGAGAGACCATCACCCAGTCAAGCCTAGGTTCTAGACTTACTGCAAACTACAACAGACATATATAACTCACCTGTTTTAAAGTTCTCTAGTGCTTTCTCTCGGTCGCTCTGTTCTCTGTTGCCATGCAGAGACTCCACTGATATGTGTCGGAGAATCAGATCACTTGATAAGTGATCAGCACTGAGGCAAAGAATAAAGTTAAGGATCTTCAGAGCTTATTCTAATATCATTATCAAGTAGCAAACAAATGCTCAAGTTGTCCCCATTTGAAATGAGATACAAGCAGAAAGTCATGAGTAAACCCAGTGCATTGCTGAGGATGGCGGGAGCAGAGGGAAATACCTACACGGCTTTTCTGCTGACAAAGACAATGACTTTGTCTTTAGGTGACATATTCTCAAGGAAAGTCTGGATATGAGTTCGTTTCTCTTCTTCTGTGGTAATGATTATATTTTGTTTCACTGTACTTACAGCCTAAACAATTCAGAGATAATATATTAGCACCAGGGAGAAGGCCCTGCGGCTCAAACAATGCATTTATAATCAGTTCATACTTTGAAAACACAAAAGTAGTGAAAATAGCAAATTACGTTTTCTACTCAGCATGTAGGCTCAGCCTTTGATTTTTATCATTTGTTTACCTACACTGAGTCTGGGAACTCCTGAATAATTAGCAGGCATGCTGTAAACTGCTGGCTACTGCTGTAGGAACAACCATCATCTAACACCATGTTTGCATGAATTATCTTCCTGAACCTTGGATATCAGGCTTCATTGATGAATGAGAGGATGAAATGAGTCTCAATTCAGTGAGTACTTTGGCAATTTAATACAAATCACTGGTTTCACTTTTTAATCATAATAAATAAAGATCTCTTTAGATTGAAGTACTCTCATTTAGGACTTTAGGCTGAAGTACTTTAGATGAGGTACTCCCAGTGTTTCTCCTGAACGTTTATCACCTTACCAAGCATTATTTCATGGTACTCTTAGCGTTTATGTATATGTATGCAGAAGCATAAGCGTGGAGGCCCAATATTGACAGGATCTTCCTCAATCACTCCTCATTTTATTAAGGCAGGTCTCTCACGGAACTTAGAATTCTATGACTTTGCCTAGTCTTAGGAGCTGGCTTGTCTGGGATCCTGACTTAAAGATCGTCACATCTGCCTGTCTCCACCTGGTTTCTGATGACCTGAATTCCATGTTTCAGTGGCAAGTACTTTATCCACTAAACTGCCTTTCCAACCCCCTACTTTCTAGTATATACTGTTAGTACACTAATGAATCAACAGCACAGACATAGCTAAATCAGATATCCCCCTTGTGTTGGGGATGGCTTCGTGAATGCTACGTATGCACTCTATCACTAAAGTACACCCACTATGTTCTTTAAGCATAATTTTAACAAGTTTTAGTAGCAATAAAAGCAAGCTTACAACTAGATCCAAAGTACCAACATAGACAATCATTGGTTCTTTCAAATAAGATTGTGCAAGACGGCGAACAGCATATGGCCAAGTAGCGCTGCAAACAAAACAAGATACACTATCATCAAAACTTTATTATAACACGTTACCAATTTTCTTTAAGCATGCTGTGAATAGTGTTACTCATGAAAGAAATCTTTATATTTCCAATCTGTTAAATGAGTGAAACAAATTTACAGTTAAATTCTACTAAGAGTTGTCTGGCTACAGTTAAGCTATTGGACGCAACTTGTAATGAAATTGGTCACCTTTTGTACCTTCATATACAATGAAATATAACTTTATTTCTTGAAATGTCAGAAAACAGAAAATAAAGTGATTTAGTAGTTTTCCTCTGTCATCCAAATATCCTTTTTGTAAATTAAAAAATTTCCATTTACACACAAATGCATTTTGTCTTATCAAATCCACCTTTCACTGCCCTCCTAACTCCTACTAGGATCCTCATCCCACTTCCCAACCTCACCTCTCTCTGTATCTATGACTCTGTCTGTCATTGTCTCTGTCTCTGTCTCTGTCTCTGTCTCTCTCTCTCACACACACACACACACACACACACACACACACTTACCCCTCTTCCTGAGTTCAAAGTGTTACCACATGCACGTTGGTGTAGGGCTACACACTGAAGCAAAAGCACCCTACCATGGCCCCATTCCTGAACAAAACTTACTTTCCACTGACAACTGTTCAATCCAAGCTAGAATTCTGACTAGATCGATTGTATGTAGGTCTTGTATAGCAACTGCCTGCCATGTCTAGTAGACACTGTTTTACAGTCCTCCCTAACTTCTGGCTTGTTCACTCTTCCTGCCCACTCTTCTGTAACATTTCATAGGCTTGGGGTGGGAATCATATACTATTCTTTAAAGAAAAGATTCAGTTTTATGACTTTAATTACATGTGTATGTGTAGATGGGTATATATATGCATGTGCCTGCAGGTGCCCCTGGAAATGGAGTTACAGGTGGGAGCCATCTGCTGTGGATTCTGGGAGCTGAGTCTGGGCCCTCTGCATGAGCAACAAGCACTCTTAACCTCTGAGCCATCTTCCCAGCCTCCATGCCCTGTACTTTATCTCTGAGCCATCTTCCCAGCCTCCATGCCCTGTACTTTATCTCTGAGCCATCTTCCCAGCCTCCATGCCCTGTACTTTATCTCTGAGCCATCTTCCCAGCCTCCATGCCCTGTACTTTATCTCTGAGCCATCTTCCCAGCCTCCATNTTTTTTTTTTTTTTTTTTTTTTTTTTGATTTTTCGAGACAGGGTTTCTCTGTGTGGCCCTGGCTGTCCTGGAACTCACTCTGTAGACCAGGCTGGCCTGGAACTCAGAAATCCGCCTGCCTCTGCCTCCCAAGTGCTGGGATTAAAGGCGTGCACCACGCCCGGCTGCCCTATTCTTAATACTAAGACCATACAATCAATCATTGCTTTCTTAGTTTTTTTATCAGGGAAAATAATCAGATATCAAATGTTTATCTCTAAAGGTAAGTGATCATTTATTCAACATAGATTTTTCCATGAAATGCAAACTTCGTGTAGAACCCATCACGAGTGGCTCAAGCAGGTAGAAGTCCTTGCTGCCAAGGCTGAGAACCTGATTCCGTTCCCAGAGCCTCTATGTCGGAGGGAACATACTCTTGCAAGTTGCCCTTTGACCTCTCCACATATGCCGCAGTGCGTGCACAACAAACAAAGATAAATACAGCTGGCCATGATAGTGCACCCCTTTAATTCCAGCACTTGGGAGGTAGATGTCTGTTAGTTTGAAGCCAGCCTGGTCTACATGGAAAGTTCTAGGCTAGGCATAACTTCAAAGTGTCTCAAAAAAAAAAAAAAAGGAAAATAACAAAAATAACAAATACATCTATAATGAAGGAAAGCTGTAACAGTTAATGATAAAGAAGCCAGAGCCGGACAGTGGTGGCACATGCCTTTAATCCCAGCACTTGGGAGGCAGAGGCAGGAGGATTTCTGAGTTTGAGGCCAGCCAGGTCTACAGAGTGAGCTCCACCATTATTATAGTTACATTTAAAAATCTCAAAATACTTTCAAGTAATGGTCTAAAATACTGTTGAGAAATCAACCTAATAGAATGGGTTTTTAACTTACTTCTATTCTGAATACACAATTAGGCATACCTACCTTGTCATAATAGTCTGCCGGTCTGGGCGTACATCTAACAAAATCTTCATTATCTGGGGTTCGAATCCCATGTCCAGCATCTTGTCTGCTTCATCTAAAACCTGTACACAAAGCAAAGAATATAGTCAATCTCACATCTAAGCACTTACTTCTCCCATTAAACCTATAACTACTTCAACTTCTGAGACACCCAGAATAAACTTTCTTCTATGGGCATAAAATACAGACTGATTTGATGGTCTTGATTCCCAATTGCTACTTTGGCCACGGAGTGAGAAAAAAGTGAATGTCTAACTTTCCTACTCCTTATTATGCTAAAGGAAATGGGAACCATCCCCAGAACACAAAGCACTATAAAGTAGCCACCCCCACCACCCAAATTTTTCTACAGATTCAGTTCTTTTGCTTCCCAGTATTCCAAACCCTCATTCCATGATTACCAAATAGGTTACACTTTTCAGATTGACAAAGTTATTCATTTGAAGGTCATTCAATCTTCCAGGAGTTGCAATAATGATGTCTACACCTTTTGAAACATCTTGTATTTGTCCATCTCTATCACCACCACCATATACACAAACACTTAAAAAAATCAAGAAGTTCACATTTAAGCAAAGAATATACCATCATAATTGAAAATCACAACTAGCCTAAGCATTCTGGTTACAGGATAAGGTGAAATAGGAGAAGCGGATGCTTTAGGAGTACCTGTCCCTTTGTGAAAACTGTCCACACCCCCAGGCCACAGTGTTTCCTAAGAACTGCTTCTGATAGTCTGGCTCTATGACATGACCACCGTACTCAGATCAGATTCTGAAGGTGTGAAACTAATGAAGATGAGAGAAGCTATGATGTCCAAAGGAAAACCCAGCAAGACCCCATCATGCTAGTACAGCCCAGCAGGGATTTTACACTTGTATTTTGTTTTTCAAGACACATTTCTCTGTGTAGCCCTGACTGACCTGGAACTCAATCTGTAGACTAGGCTGGCCTTGAACTAAGAGATCAACTACATCTGCTTCTCAGGTGCATCACATGTTATTCATTAATATGTATAATTTTTGTTGTTGTATACCAATTGAAAATTAATATGTAGAGTTAGGATCATAGCTCAGCAGTTGAACACTTGGTTAATATGCATAAGGCTGTGAATTTGGACCCTAGAATCACACACACACACACACACATTTAATTTAAATAAAGTTACTACAATTATGAAGATGAATATAACATTTGTACAGAAATAACTTACCTTTTAATATCACCATATGAATATTTAGAACATTCAGCATCTACTTGAAGGGCTAATTCCCGAGTGGGTGTAAGGACTAACATGCCAGGCCCATTTCTTTGTTCTCTAGCTCTTTAAAAGGGAAACAGTAATATTACTTATGATTGTCTTAGATGCATGGACAGTTCTTTAAGTACAAGAATTTTAATGGTAAGTGTCAAAGACAGACAAAGCATATTTGTACTTTTTGGTGAAGTATATGATTAAACGTTTCTCCTATAGACTTTGGCTTATTAATCACAATTAACACACTTAAATATATAAGCTGCTGGTATGTTTCTATAAATTTTTACTACAAAGGCATAGTTACCATAAAAATGACAAAAGCAAGAAAATACACCACAAATCCACTGTCTCACATTCTTATTTGTTCATTTAACATGACTTTTTAATTAACAGCTCATTTGAAATGACATTTTCTCATTGAATAGAACTATATTAGACAATTTATTCATACAATTTTAATTAAACAGCATGGCTTAGGACAATTTAAACAATGTGACTCCAGTGTCTTTCTGGAATGACTCTGGTGGTGACTACTGCCCATTGCTTCCTGAGATGCCTTTATGAGTGTACACTTCATCAGCATAGTCACGTGCATCCTGGCCAAGAGGCATCAGTTTGAGCAATGAAAGAAATGACAGGAACTTAATTATAGTTTTGGTTCTATATCTATTAAATCCCTGGTAAGAGAATGAAGCCAAAGGAATTCTTACAGTGGTTGAGAGTCTAGATGAATAAATCCAGGCATTAAATAGGACAGTGTCTTCCCTGTTCCAGTTTGTGCTACTCCAATAAGATCTATTCCTTGCAGAACTATTGGCCATGCCTGTGACTGAAAAAGAGTGACAAATACTGAAACAAGAAGCATAACTCTTCTTTCTCTCTGTTCTTGTCCTTCACCTCTGTGTTTTTCTTTTCTTTTCTTCTTTTTTTTTTTTTTGAGACAGGGTTTCTCTGTATAGCCCTGGCTGTCCTGGAACTTACTCTATAGACCAGGCTGGCCTCGAACTCAGAAATCCGCCTACCTCTGCCTCCCAAGTGCTGGGATTAAAGGCGTGTGCCACCATGCCTGGCTCACCTCTATGTTTTAAACACGCTGTTAGACACTAAGCAGTCTCAAAAACAATTTAAAAATTATATTTATTTACTTAATATGCATGTGTATATGTATGTTGGTGGTGGGGCATACACTTGCCACAGTGCCTGTGCAGAGGTCAGAGGTCAACTTACACCTTGTGGATCACAGGGTGTCAAACTCAGGTTTTCAGGTTTGATGGCAAGTGCTTTTAACTGCTGAGCCATCTTGCCAGCCCTAAAAAAATCCTTAATTTTCTAGCATTGGAGACATCATTCTTTAAACTACTATCTAATACAATAGGCACCCCTAACACATTACAATTTAAATTTGAAATTTAAATTTAATTTCAGGAGATACTGGGCACAGGCTTTTAAGACACAGCTATTCCCTGGTGGTTTAACTTCTAAAACACATTAATTTAGAGGAAAGTGTTCAATGAAAAATTAGAGTTAAAAAAGGCATACCTGAATCGGTGTAGGTTTTTGAAAGCCTGCTCTTTTAATGTTTTCCATAACTTCTGGGTAACTTTGAAAGGCATCTTCAAATTTACATATAGGGTTGGGGATAGGACGCTTCTCACCATCTTTCAGGTCATCACATGTTATATTAAAGTTTTCTTTTCTTTATAGAAAATACAAGCATTAGTGGATTTATTCAATTTACACAAGAAAGAAAAAAATATTTCTTACAATCAGTTCAGGTAACAGCTAGAAATTCATCTGCAATTGATTGAAAGCAGACTTTTAGAATTTTAAGGTGGAATAAACTAAGAAATGGAGGGCTGGACATGGTGGCACGCACTTGGAATACAGCACTTGGGAGGGGAAGACAGGAGGATTTGAGGCCAGTCTGGGATATACAGATTATTTCAAAACAAGCAATAAATAAACAAAGAAAAAGAGAAATAGGAGCCTGGTTCCCTCTTATGTAAGGGTGCAGAGGGAAAGGCAAATCTTCAATTATATGGGTGAATGAAGGAATGAGTATGGAAAGTGAAGCCCACATATGTGCAACATAACCCAAAACTAGACAAACGTGGTCCTAAGACTAGATATGTGACCAAGGTTTAGCATTATCTCAGTCATCTTTCTGCTCCATCCATCCATCCATCCATCCATCCATCCATCCACCCACCCCTCCCTCCATCCATAAGTCTCATATAGCCTTGTCTAGCCTCAAATACTGCATGTAGCTTACAATAACCTTGAATTTCCTGGTCATCCTACCTATCTATTTTTCCTGCATAGAGTGCAGATATGCACTACTATGTCCAACCATTATTTTTACAACAGACTTATTATTTTTAAGATTTGTATCAGTTCTTAAGGTTGTTATTAAGAGACTGGAGAGATGGTTCAGCAGTTAGGCATACTGGTTGCTCATGCACTGGGGTTCAGTTCCCAGTTCCACACGGTGGCTCATAACAGTCTGTAACTTGTATTTCAGAAGATTCAATGCCCTCTTCTGGCTTCTTGGGCACTGAATACATGTAGTGTACACATATACATACAGGCTAAACACTCACAAACTCATAAAAAACTTATGGTATCACATAAGAAATGAAGAGGTTGCAGGCTGGTGAGATGGCTCAGTGGTTAAGAGCACTGGCTGCTCTTCCAGAGATCATAAGTTTCTCAGCAACCACATGGTGGCTCACCACCATCTATAGGGGGATATGAAGCCCTCTTCAGACAGGCAGATATATATATGCAGCAGAGTACTCGTACATTAAATAAATAAAATTAAAAAAAAGAAATAAAGAAATGAAGAGGTTAAGAAATGATTCTTTGCTTTGTAACAGACAGAATACAGAAAGGCATAACTGATCAGAATTGAAAGAACAGCTGTGTGAAACTGTCTTCTAGATATGAGAAGGGAGCTGCACCCATGAAGTCTCAAGATCTATGGCTGGCTAAACAAGACCTGAATAGTTACACCAATTGACATGCTATGGTTGATGGGGGTGAAATCTTACACGGCCCCACCCGTAAATGAAGAGCTACAGGCAATTAGTGTCTGTTGAGGGAGGAAGAATCAGTCTCCCGCAAGGACAAAGACCCTAACTGATTATCTAACACCAAGTAGTCAGCCCTAAACATACATTATGTAACAACAAGTGGAGTCAAGCAGGCTACATCATTCATGTAACAATCATATAACAACAGTAATAAAGAGAAAAAGTCCATGCATTGGAAAGGAAGTAGAAGAGACACATGACAAGTTGGAGGGAGGAAAGGAAAGGTGAAAATGATGTAAATATAGTATACATATGTGAATTTAAATAAAAAACAAGGAAAGCAACTACAGTGCTGGCCAGATGGCTCACTGAGTAAAGGTGTATGACAGCAAGTCTAATTTTTATCCCTGAGACCACAGAGTAGAAGAGAAGCAATTCCTGTAAGTGATTCTTTGGCCTCCATATGTGTGTGCCATGTCATGCATGTATGTGTGCACATACATATACATAAATAAATGTAATTAGAAAGTAATGGGTTTCACTGAAAAAAGAAATTATTGTATTTAAAAAACAATTTTTTCCCAGCACTCGGGAGGCAGAGGCAGGCGGATTTCTGAGTTTGAGGCCAGCCTAGTCTACAAAGTGAGTTCCAGGACAGCCAGGGCTACACAGAGAAACCCTGTCTCGAAAAACCAAAAAAAAAAAAAAAAAAAAAAAAAACATTTTTTTTTTTTTTTTAGCGTTTCAATTTTTCACTGTTTGCTGATTAGCTAGGTTGTAGAGTACTAGCCTAGAAAGTATGAAACCCTGAGTTCACTCCTAAGCACACCTAGGCTGGGCAAGATGATGCACACCTATAATCTCAGCATAAAGAAGGTAGAGGCAGGAGGATAAGAAATTCAAGGTCACTTTTGACTGCACAGTAAATGAGGCCAGCCTGGGAAGGCAGTCTCAGGAAAAAAAAACAATTTACAAATTATATTTATTTACTTAATATGTGTGCGTATATGTATGTTGACGGTGGGGCATGTACTTGCCACAGTGCCCATGCAGAGGTCAGAGGTCAACTTACATCTTGTGGATCACAGGGTGTCAAACTCAGGTTTTCAGGTTTGATGGCAAGTGCTTTTAACTGCTGAGCCATCTTACCAGCCCTAAAAAAATCCTTAATTTTCTAGCATTGGAGACATCATTTTCTAAACTACTATCTAATAAATAGGCACCCCTAACACGTGACAATTTAAACTTAGAATTAAAGCACAGTCATGGAAATTAATGATAGGGGATGCATTCTGAGAGACCAGTGGTTGGCAATCTCTCTGTTTCATAAGCTATATATAATTGTCAAAAACAACCTGGCCTTTATAATTTTATGTACTTTAAATTTTTTATCTTATTATTTTATGTGTATAAATGCTTTGTCTTCATGTGTTAAGTGCACCACAGGCATGTCTGATACCCACAGAGGCCAGAAGAGGGAGCTGGATCCCTGGGACTGAGTTATAGATGGTTGTAAGCTCACACATTCAGGCATTGGGAATCAAACCTGGGTCCTTTAAAACTCTTAAAAATTAAACTCTCCAGCCCAACTTAGCCTTTAAAAAGAGATTTATTTATTTTTATGTTTCTGAGTATTTCACTTGCTTGTATAAAAGTGCACCTGGGCATGAAATCTCTTAGGAGGCAAGGAAAGAGTATCGGGTCCTCTAGAACTGGAGTTATAAACAGTTGTGAGCTGCTGTGTGGTGCTGGGACTGAACCTGGGTCCTCTGTAAGAGCAGCCAACACTTTTAACTGAACCCTCTCTCAAGTCCCTCAACCTGGACTTTTGAAAGTGTGTGTGTGTGTGTGTGTGTATATCTGTGTATGTGGGATGTAAAGGACAGAGGACAAGCGCAGATATAGATATTTACCTTGTTTTTTGAGACAGGGTCTCTCATTGTCCTGGAGCTAAATAAGGGTAGGCAGGCTTGCAGGCCATCAGGCCCTAGTGATCTGCCCGTCTTTCCTTCCCTAATGCTCACTAAACCAGCCTGTTATCTGTTATTTCTGTGGCAAGCACTTTACTAAGTGAACTGGAGAGATGGCTCAAATGGGTAAGGACATTTGGTGGCAAGCCTGATGACCTGAATTTGATTCCTGGACCTACACAGTGGAAAGAGAAATGACCTGCAAGTTTTCTGACCTCCACACATGACCTGGCAGGAACATCACTCCCCTCCACCCACAAACACAAATACAATAAAAACAAATAAAGATTTAAGCTAGCCTACAAAGCAGCGGGTGTCAACATGACATTTTTATACATATAATTTTACTTTGTTCTTTTTCATCTTTATCTGCAAAGTCCTCCTCTAATAACCTTCTTAATGCTGTCAACAGTCTGTGATAAAGGCAAGATATGTGAGTTTGGGAATGGACAGACAGCTCAGGGGTTAAGAGCACTTACACTTGTAGAACACCTGAGTTTGGATCCCAGCATCCAAAGGGCAGTACATAACCCCACAGGAACTCACGTAGTACACATACCTATAATGCAGGCACTTGTGCATATATAAAAAATAAAAATAAATATTTTTTCTATAGAAACAG
>LR749706.1:42730-53531 GCA_902729485.2 Mus minutoides | reverse complement strand
AGGAAGTCAGGACTGGAACTCAAGCAGGTCAGGAAGCAGGAGCTGATGCAGAAGCCATGGAGGGATGTTCCTTACTGGCTTGCTTCCCCTGGCTTGCTCAGCCTGCTCTCTTATAGAACCCAAGACTGCCAGCCCAGAGATGGTCCCACCCACAAGGGGCCCTTGATCACTAATTGAGAAAATGCCTCACAGCTAGATCGCATGGAGGCATCTCCCCAACTGAAGCTCCTTTCTCTGTGATAACTCCAGCTGTGTCAAATTGACACAAAAACTAGCCAGTACAGTGTGGTAAACACTTTCTGTCTTGGATGGTAGATGCCATCTCATACTTTTTTGAGCAGTAGGAGGACTTTTTTTAAAACCAAGATGGAGACTAAAAGATTCTATTCCAGCACATATCAAGTTGTACTGAAGACAATATGAAGAAATTAAAATCACTTTTAACAGAACAAACAAAATCCAGGTACTTGTGTGTGTGTGTGTGTGTGTGTGTGTGTGTGTGTGTGTGTGTGTAAGACTGATAGCCTAGGCTTGAACTCAGAATGCATCCCATGTTGGCCTTAAACTCAAGGCAATTCTGCTGCCTCTGCCCCCTAAGTAATGGCAATTCAAGCACCGGGCCACCACATCTAGCTAAATAACTCTTTTTTTTTCCTTTAAAGCAGAGAAGAGAAGATGAAGTAGAGTTGAGTGGTACAGCACTTGCCTCAGTAGCATGCCTAAGACCCCCTTAGTGTGCTCCCTGACTCGGATTAAAAAAAAAAAACTTTGATAAGAAATTCAAAAGGTGAGATTTGTGCAAGCATTTCTTCAGAAACATTTAAATCTATCAGCTGCTCGACATCTCTAAACAGTCTAACCCAGACTGTAAATACAAAAAGATTGCCTCTTATTTTTTTCTTTAAAAAGTACTTTTTGTTGTTGTTTATTTTTAAAAACAAACTCTCAGCATATAGTTCTAACCTGTCCAGAATGTTCTCAGAATGTTCTCTATAGACTTAGCCTGCTTCTACTTCTGGGGGTGGGGTCAGTGTTGCTAAAGTCCTGCAACACCACATCCAACTTTACTATTTCCTTTTTTTGGTTGTTTTTCCAGACAGGGTTTCTCAGTATAGCCCTGGCTGTCCTGGAACTCACTTTGTAGACTAGGCTGGCCTCTGCCTCCCGAGTGCTGGAATTAAAGGCATGCACCACCAACTGTTTCTTTTCAAAAAGATAGTTTGCAGTACTTAGAAATGAATCGGGGGTGGTGGGGGGTGGTGGGGGGTGGTGAGATGGCTCAGCGGGTGAGAGCACCCGACTGCTCTTCCAAAGGTGATAAGTTCAAGTCCCAGCAACCACATGGTGGCTCACAACCATCTGATCTGGCTCCCTCTTCTGGAGTGTCTGAGGACAGCTACAGTGTACTTACATATAATAAATAAAATAAATCTTTAAAAAAAAAAGAAATGAATCAAGGGTTTTATGCATGTGCTTTAGTAAGAATGTTATCTAATGGGTAGCCTGTGAACTACTGGTATGATTGGAATAAATAAAAATTAAAAACCTTACAAACTGCTGGGCAGTGGTGGTGCACGCCTTTAATCCTGGCAGAGGCAGAGGGGCAGAGAGGCAGAGGCAGGCAGATTTCTGAGTTCGAGACCAGCTTGGTCTACAGAGGGAGTTCCAGGACAGCAAGAGCTACACAGAGAAACCCTGTCTCAAAAACAAACAAAAACCTACTGACTTGACTGAGTACACACGTAAGTAAAAGGAGATGAAGTGTGGCCCTGATGGTGAAGACCTGAACTGTTGTGCCACACAGAAGCACTGTGCACCAAAGTAAGAAACTGGAAGCAACTCAATCAGCATCAAGAGCATAATGGCTAACAGGAAGAGATACATGGGAAAGAACTAAGGTTCCAGGATGGGGGATGGGATAGGGGTTTGCAGAGGGGAAACCCAGAGGGGGAACTTTTGAAATATAAATACATAAAATAACCAATTAAAAAAAATAGAAGTAACGTTCAGTCTCTAACAGGAAATTCTGTCAGATATTAAGAACCAGATGACAATTTGAGGACATTATGCTAACCACAGTAAGTCAATCACAAAACACTATAATGTCTTGATTCTACTTGAGGATCTGAAGTGAATAACTCCAGCAGCAGAACAGAGTGGTGATGTGGAGGCCTAGACCAAGGAGAAACGAGGAGCTGAGACATGGGCTAGTTCTAAGCACGGAAGAGCTGGGACACAATTCACCACTAACCCTGCGTTACATACATATGCTTACTTCTTAAGTATAGAAGTAAGGTGGGGCTGGGTAGCAGATTAGGGGTAAATCATAGGCTTAACTCTTATGAAGCTCTGGGTTCAATCCTGAGTACCATCAGAGAAAGAAAATGAGAGGGAAGAAGGAAGGGGGATGGGAGAAGATGAAAAGTAGAGGAAAAAAAAATAAGGATTGTCATATTTTAACACACACTAGAATAAACCATCTAGGCTGCAAGGCTAAGGATGTAACTCAGGATGCACCTAATTATTTGGAACGCCTTGGGTTCAATACCCAGAATAAGAAACAACAAACAAACAAACAAAAACAGTAGTATGCACACCCAACGAGCCGTGTGTATTCATTCCAACGCCTAGGCTTCACTGCTTCTTGCAGCGGGTCTAATTTCTGTCACAAACCTATTGGTTCTCTGGTAAGCTTCCCCATCAAACACTGGGCTTCTCCTTCAGATTGGGGGCGCGCGAGGGGGGGGATGGAGAGCATGAACTCTGCAAACGGAATCTGTCTATTCTAGTAACCAGCCTTAAAACATACGATTAAATGCCACAAAGCAGACTTTTAGAACTAAATAGATTCACTTACAACGGACCCCAACCCACCCACCCCACCCCCCAAAATCTATAACCGAAACTAAGAATTGAAGCCAACGGAGGGAAACATCCCCATCACTGTAAAATGCATCTCAGAAAAAGTTGAAAATTGCACATCTAAGACTCCCGCGTACTGCTCTCCGCAGTTAAACCTTCAGGCAGCGACAAAGCGGAGGCTCTGACTTGACACTAAAGCACTCTACGTGGGAAAACGACCCAGAGGGTGATGGCCGGACCTCCGCACTGAGCTGCTGGCCCTCTGCGGGGAAAACCGGAAAGACCTTGACCGCGGATGCCACACGAGCCTTCCAGGAGGTTCTCTCCCGCACACGCCCCGGCCCGCCCAAGAACTGCGGCCCCGCGCTGCTGGAGCCCCGACGCCGCTGCCCCGTCACGCAGCGAGCCCGGGCGCCGCCCGCGCTCACCTATCACCGCGCCCACCACGTCGTTCTTCACGCCGAAGCAGAGCGGCGGTTCGCGGCGGCCGGCGGCCGTAGCCTCGGCGGCACCGGCGGGCTCCCTCCAGCCGCCGCCCGCACCCCTGCTACCGACCCGGCCTCTCCGGTTCGTCTCCTCCGTCGCCGTCCGGTCGGCGCCCCGGGACCCGGTCGAGCTTCGCCGGGGAGCAACGCCCGAGGAGGAAGCGTTGGCTACGGGTTCCTGCCTAGACATGGCTCTGAGGAGAGCCGCGCGTCGCACGTCGTTCCAGACTCAGTGCACAGGCCGCGGCGTCGGGAAAACGCCGCGGCCGCCCGCGAGCGCGCCCGCCGGTCCTCGGCGCGCTCATTGGCCTCCGCGCCTCGGGGGCGGGGCCTAGATAGCCTGACCAATCGGCGCTTGCAGCCGCGCGGCCACCTGGACCCCGACTTGCTGGTGTCCGGCTGTGAACATCAGCCTGAGGACCACGTCTCGGTGCCACGGAAACGATCCCAACCGTGCCTCGAAATTCAGGTTCATGACGGGCTAATGGTGCAGGCTTGAGGTCTGGGAGCAGGAGGGTCTGCGTGACAAATAATTTAAGGCTCTTATCTTAAAATAACTCGATGAAAAGCGCTTGCCTAGCAGAGCGCAGGTGACCCTATCTACACTCCCCAACACCTAAAGTTAAAAAAAAAAATTAGCACTGCCTGAAGCACACCCAGCTTTGCAAGGAATCTGGAGCTGGACACGGTCCTCCAGGGCTGGCCTAAGCTACATCATCCCTTGCTGGGATTGGGATCCTTGAATTGTCTGAATAGATAGATCGCAGGTCAACCATCCATCAAACAGAGGACACTTAGAATCTTAGCATTGTATTTATTGTAGGAGACACTGAGGAAAAACTGTAGGGTTGGGTCCATCCTGTGTTAAATGAATTACATCAAATTATATTATATAGTACTATGTACACTAATATCCTTGAAGATAACTTTAATTCTCCTGCTTGGGAGTGGGCACTCAAGTGCTGGGTTTATAGATGAATTTCATGGCACACAGATGTAGCAGCAGTATCTCTTGATACAAAAATCTCTAGGGGAATGTGAATAAAACACCAACTATCAAAGCATCTTGGATTTATACAGAAACATCAAGCAAAATAAAAAATAAGCCAATCACAAAACATGTCTTGACTGTGCTTGAGGATATAAAGTAATCCAAACAGCATAGAATGGGAGTGTGGACATGAGGGAGCCAGGAGAAGCCAGAAGTAGAGCAACTCTTTAATGTCCATGCAGACTCCGATCCTGAAGTGGGTGGGTAACAGCCTTCGGAAGTGACTGCTGGTTTTGATGTGCTAAAGTCGATGGGTATTTGTTGGGCATGGGTGTTCATGAGAGGCTTTGTTTAGCAGCTTTCTTGCAATGCCTTTGTCTGGTGTTAGCATTTGGGTAGTGAACCTTTTCCAGAAACTCTAAGCAGAAAGAATTATATTCTACCTCTTCTGAGAAGGCCAGACTTGCCCGCCAGATACTGAGCTGATTTGGGAACTGGGTTCTAAGCAATGACCTCTCAGTCTAGTCTCTTCCACTCTAACAGATGTACTGCTCTGGAGTTGTGGCTCGGTGCTAGAGTCCCACAAATAGCAACAGAAAAGCACAGTGATAGTAGCAAGGGCACACCTTCTGTCTGTAAGGTGGGTGTGAGTTCTTACTTCAGGGCACAGGGACTGAGGTGGGAGAAAGCCAGGGCTTGGGGCCCAGGTGAATCCTGAAGACAGGAACTTCTGCGGGACCACAGAGCCTGTCAATTCAGTGTACATTTAGTAGAAAGAGGATTGCCTAGCCTTGAGCTCTAGGAGCTCTCCAAGTGAAGCCTACGGCTTTCTCCGAATCAAGGTGGGCTTGTGTGTGTCTAGGGCTAGGGTTAAAACAATTACAGCATCAGTGTATTTAATTCTCACAGCTGGAAAGCAGATAAATGTAACGGGCATAAATGCATTGTTCCCATAAATGCATTAGGTCTCATTTCTGAGATTTAGTGTTGTTTTTGAGTGTATATAACCTTGACTTCATAAATTTAGTATCTCTTCCTTGTTAGACAAACATGAGTTTCTTTGTGTGGCTGTGGCTGTCTTAGAACTAGCTCTATAGACTAGGCTGACCTTGAACTCACAGAGACCTGCCTTCCTCTGCTTCCCCAGTGCTGGGATTAAAGGCTTGTACCACTACCGCCTGGCTTCTCACTTTCCTAAGCTTTCATTTCAGAGTCCTGTTCAGAAAGTCCCTATTTTCTTTTCTTTTCTCCATTTTTACATATGACTATGTCTTAAAGAGTTTCCCCTGATTTTTCCTATAGCAGTTTCAGAGTTTTAACCACTTGAAGTTTAGTTTATGCACAGTGAGAAATAAGGATCTAGCTTCGCTCTTCTAGATGTAGAAATCTAGTTTCCCTGGCACCATTTGTTAAAAAGACTGTTCTCCTCCAGTGAGTATTTTTGACATGTCTGTAAGAATCAGGTGGCTGTAGCCGGGCGGGCTGATGCCTGGGGCTGCTATTCTCTACCATTGACCTCTCTCTCTGGTTTTGTGCCAGCTCTGTGCTGGCGGTATTACCATGGGGCCACAGTATAACTTGAAATCAGCTGTGATGATAGGCCTAGCATCAGTCTCTGCTCAGGGTTATTTGGTTCTCTGAGTTCTTTTGCACTTCCAAATTCATTTTAAAATGGGCATTTTTTTTTCTATTTCTGTGATGAGTGGTGGCATTTTGGTTTGGATGGCATTGAATCCAAGCATTGACAAGATAGACATTTTTTCACACTTGATTCTTCCGATCCGAGAGCACAAGAATTTTCTCCATCTTGTACAATCTTATCTTCAGTTTCTCTCTTCAGTATTTTAAGTTTGCATTACGGCTGTCACTCAGTTCCTCGACTGGTTTATTCCAGTTTTGAGGCAGCTGTGAATAGGATTTCCCCCTTCCTTGGGATGCTTTTTTTTTTTTTTTTTAAGAATCATTATTGCTGCACAGGAACCTTACTGGCTTTGTAGGGTGGGCATGTGTGATCCCAATTTCATGTGGGTGAGTTCGGAGGACAGCATTATGCTTCCCATGCTTAGGTGGAATCCATGGGTGGGATTCAGGTTTCATAGTCTGAGAAGCAAGCATCCTTACTGACTGAGACAGCTCGCCAGTCCAGGCACACATACTGAGACGTTGTCTTCTACCACGTGTTTTTCTAGTTTTACTATTGTATGCACATGGGTGTTTTGCCCATGTATATATCTGTGCACCATGTGTGTGCACTCCCCAAGATCCCTTGGACTAGAGTTACAGAAGGTTGTGAATCACCATGGAGATTCTGACCATGAAACCCTGCCCACAAGAAGAGCAAGCAGGGTAATGCTCTTACTGCTGGGTGTCTCTCCTGTCCCTTTATCAAGTTTTTTTTTCAGAATATTTATCAAGAAGGGACATTGAAATTTATTAAAAGACTTTCTTGTATCGAGGGATGTGTGTGTGTATGCGTGTGTAAAATTCTGGGCATATGGTATGTGCGTGTGGCTATATGCATGTCCTAGTGGGCATGTGGAGATCAGAGAACAACTTTTAGGGATAACTAGTGTCCTTCCCTGTAGGTTCTGGGGATCAGACTCAGGTGTCAAGCATGGTTCGTCCACTGAACCATGACACTTTACTAAAGATAGCTTGATGGGACATTCTTTTCTGCTCTCATCTTTTTTGTTGGTATTCTATGGCTTTTTATCTAGATTGGTGTCACTTTCCCTCATTTAGGGATTTTTTTTTCCTGCAACAATTTAATTGAAAACATTTCCGTGCTTTTAGCATGGAATTCTTCACCATCTTTTGCACCCATGATTTTTAGATTTGGTCTTTGCTCAGTGTCTCTGATGTGTTGCAAGTCGGCTGCCTTCCCAAAGTGATTGGCAGGGCTGAGCCATTCTGGCACGTGATCTACATTGACTCAAGCAGAGGGAATTGTAACTTTTGTGGCTGCAGCCCTTACCAGGGCCACAGGAGCCTCCCAGGTGATGAAGAGTTTGCTGAGGCAATATTTCCAGCTATAATCTCCCCAGTATAATATGCTCATGCTTACCAAGCCAATGGGTATAGCTGAAGCTTTGTGGGTAGGCAGCCCTAATCCTTGCAGTAGGTTGCCCTGGCACCGCATAGGAGTGAAGTCTCCACCAGGTTGGAGGAGGACCCAGAGCTTGCTTGTGTCATGGACTCAATAGAGATTTTGGCCAGGACCGTGGCTTCATATATTTGCAGTCTTTGCTTGTACGATGATGGGTAGGAAAAAGAAAACCTAATTGGCATGCTGATCTCATTGGTGGGACAGATTGTGGGGCTTATGTCTTAATCTCAGTGTACTAGGGTTATTGGCCGCGCAGGAGTGTTGGTAGGTACCTAGTCTGTACTGGGGCAATAGGTGGGACTGGAGCCTCCTAAGCAAGCTTTGGTCACTAGGGAGGGTCACAGATAATGGCAAGGGCTCCCAACCATCACAGAGGGAAGATGAGATGGGAACTTACCAGAAACAGAGTACTCACTATACTACGGGCTGGTCTGCAGCTATCAGAGCCTCTTAATTCTTGCTGCACCTGCTGGACTAGGTCCTCTTGGTTAATTGGTGGTCCTAGGGAGATTAGTGGGGATGAGGTTTCCCAGGTGAAGATGAAATGGAAGTGCAAATGAAAAGGGCTAAAGCCAAGAATGGTGATGTCTTAGGGTTTTACTACTGTGAGCAGACACCATGACCAAGGCAAGTCTTATAAAGGATATTTAATTGGGGCTGGCTTCCAGGTTCAGAGGTTCAGTCCAGTATCATCAAGGCAGGAACATGGCAGCATCCAGGCAGGCATGGTATAGGAGGAGCTGAGAGTTCTACATCTTTATCTGAAGGCTGCTAGCAGAATACTGACTTCCAGACAGCTAGGAGTAGGGTCTTAAAGCCCTTTCCCACAGTGACACACCTACTCCAACAAGGCCACACCTCCAAATAGTGTCCCTCCCCAAGCTAAGCATATACAAACCATCACAGATGAATTTTGAATGAAAATAGTCCCAATAAGCTCATGGATTTGAATCCTTGGTCTCCAGATGGTGAAACTATTTGAAAAGGATTAGGAAATTGGTCCTTCTTTGAGGAGATGTGTCACTGGGGGCAAGCTTTGAGGTTCCAAAAGACTAGGTTCATTCCCAGTTAGTTCTCTCTGCTTCCTGTCTTCTGGTTAATATCTGAATCTTCGGCTACTGTCCTAGTGCCATGTCTGCCTGCCTCCTGCCATGCTTTCTGCCTTGATGGCCACGGACTCACCCTCTGCATGGGTGAGCCCCCAGTGAACTCTTGTATAATTTGCCTTGGTCATGGTGTTTCATCACAGTGGTAGAAAAGTAACTGAGGCAGTTGAAATGGCCTTGTGTGGGCAGGTACTGTCTCCACTCACCTTTTCTTACAGATCTCGTCACATATGCAGGATGGCTCTATATTAGGGGCCACATATACAGAATTCAGGGCTGGGGCAAAGAAGGGGAAGAGTCAAGTTAGAGAGGTATTTTTGTTCAAATATGTTACCATGTTGGTGATTTCTTGCAAGGACCAAGTTGACCATCCATGTAAGGGACTCCTTCTCACTTCCACCTTGCTATCATCAGGGTTTAGGAAACTTTTCCAGTGGTATTTGATTGTACTGTTTCTTCTTTATCTATGCTGTGTCTCACCCCAGGGAGAGGACATCTGACTGACTGTGGTCACTAAGCTCTCCCTTCCTCTCTCCTTGCTTCTCAGCAGCTCAGCAGCAGCAGCCTTTTAACTCTCACCCAAGTGAAAGGACTGAATCACATGACCAATGAGGATTCAACTGCCCATTCTTCTGGTTATGTTGTCTCTAAGAGTTATATTGATTAACATTAACTTTGATGCTGTGTCTGTGTGGTAAGCTATGTGATAGAGAGAGTAGGGCCGTTTTCGTGGGGAAGGTGATAACTCACAGGTAGGTATGTATGCAGAGACCTAGAACACTCAGGACTGAGGCTGGGGAATCACATTAGGTAAACTCCTCTAGCTGTTCCTACCCAGGATTCAGAACGAGGAACAGGGTAGCAGACAAACGAGTTCTCTAGCCCTCCATAGACTACAGAGAACCAACAGTGAGGGTCAGGAGTAGGAGGAGCAGGGTGAAGAGGCTGCTGGGTAAAGGGTAGTCAGGAGAAATATGACGGGAAAGTTCAGGGTGTGGATGGCTCCTGGGTCTCTGTGGGACACATTGCTGAAAAGCAAAAGCTCCTGAGTTTACAGACAGCAGACTCAATGTGTTAAATCTACAAATATAGCCTATGAACAGTAGCCCTAAACTCAGCTGCACAGTGAGGTGAATGCAAGAGAGGAGACACACTGCGACAAGCACAGGCCCTTGTCATTCTGAAAAGCTCCAGGGAAAAGACATTTGGGAGAAACAGACTTCTTAGATTATAAACACGTCTCCCCCCGACTCCCTTAAAAAAAAGGTGAGTTGTCTGAACTATCCTGTAACACAAAAGCCTCAGAATGGTTAGAGGAGAGACAGACCACAGACAGACCAGACATGGTGATATAACAAGATAGGTCAATAAAGTAGGGTTCAGACATGGTTGTTGGACCAATGTGAGACAGATTATAGAAGAAGTAAAGAAAACACCATGTCCTGGGGTTGGAGAGATGGCTCAGTGGTTAAGAGCACTGACTGCTCTTCCAAAGGTCCTGAGTTCAGTTCCCAGCAACCACATGGTGGCTCACAACCATTTGTAATGGGATCTGATACCCTCTTCTGGTGTGTCTGAAGACTGCAACAATGTACTCACATATGTAAAATAAATAAATCTTAAAAACAAAAACCCACAACCCATGTCCATGCCCTTATGTTTAAGAACATGCAAAGTGGTTTTGAATAACTCCCAAACTGGCCTGAGACGGGGCCAAAGCTGAGCCTAAGAGTCTAGATAGCTCCTCATACCCTCCTACACTAGATCCCATAGGCTACAAGATAGACTGTGGGCTTCTTCCCCCCCCTTCCCTCGTGAACCCTGCAAGTCAGCCCAGGGTGAAGAACACAGGATGCAAATGAGCTCACAGTCAAGTATCTCCCCTCTGCCCTTGTCCTTACCTACACACTGAGCATATCCCAAAGTGGAAGGTACAACCTGACAGAAAAGGCTTGGGATGCAATTACCTACCCGGATTGTTAGCGCTGGACATACTGTGTAGTTCCCATTCCTCTACTTGCTTCTCTTCTACAAGAAAGTCAGGAGAGAGAATAGCTCCCCATCCCTCCCTTCAGAGCCTGGTGCCACAACGAACCACACCAGATCAGCTTCATCTTTCCTCTGGTTCATAGACTTCATAGGACACTGAATCTCCTGCGTGAGCCTAACTAAGCAGCCAGTCTGTCCTCCCCCCTGGGGTCACCCACCCACGTGGGGCTAAGCAGCCAGTCTGTCCTCCCCCCTGGGGTCA
>LR749706.1:0-34486 GCA_902729485.2 Mus minutoides | reverse complement strand
AAAAAAAAAAAAAAAAAAAAAAAAAAAAAAAAAAAAAAAAAAGAAAAGAAAAGAAAAAAAAAGGCTGATAAATATATAGTTTCAAAAATAAAATGTTTATAAAAGCAGCAAATACATAACTTGCAGCATAAACCAATATTATGCTGCATATAATATTAAAAACAAATATTTAAACAAGATATTTTGCAAACTATTAATCAGAACAATAGAAGGGACCAGACTCAGTGACTAGTATAGTCATGCCCCGGTTTGTACGGCAACTCCCCATACCCTAGTCCTATTCCAACAAACGTACAGGTCTGACCACTATGATCAGTGTTCACTCTGATAAACTCATCTCTAAAGAGCACTGGCAATTCGCACTATGGCATTCCCATAAAGAATCACATGACCGTGGCGGCAGTGTGTCACAGATGGTGAACTTACAGTCCACTCTGAGATATCTGACTGCTGCTATGTCCATAGGTGTGCTTATTCAAGTTCAGTAACACACATAAGAATAGGTGACTTCCATTGATATTACATATATGATATTACACATATGATATTATGTACATGATATTACATTTATGATATTCTTCCCTAAGAATATTAAACTAGCCAGGGGTGGTGGTGCCTCCCACCACCACTCAGGAGGCAGAGGCAGGCGGGCCTCTATGAGTTTGAGGCCAGCCTGGTCTACAAAGTGAATCCAGGACAGCCAGAGCTATTACACAGAGAAACCCTGTCTTGAAACACACCCCCGCACCCCCAAAAAGAATATTAAACTACTAAAATGGAGAGTGGGTGAAGATTTATTTATTTTTATTTTTTATGTTGTCTTTGCACTATGTGGGTGCAATCAATGTCTGCAGGGGATCTACAGCCCTCCATGCATGTTTTGTTTCATCCGTTCATATTACTACGGAGTTACTTATCCACATGACTTGTCCTCCTTGAGGGACACTCAAAAGGACTCCTCCAGGTTTTTTCAGTCTACAAGCAAGTCACCCAGCACCTTAGACAACATAGTGAGGTGCATGCCTACCTGCACGCTGCCATGCTCCCACCTTGATGATAATGGACTGAACCTCTGAACCTGTAAGCCAGCCCCAATTAAATGCTGTCTTTTATAAGAGTTGTCTTGGTCATGGTGTTTCTTCACAGCAGTAAAAACCCAAACTAACAATTTGAGGAGACCTTGCTTTAGGACGCTGACTTCTGGATTCAAAGTCTTTCAGAGAGGGTGGTATCTAAGGTGCAGGGGGTCTTGTTTGTCAATTGAAAACCAGTAGGCGTCCTTTTGAGTTTACTGACCTTCCAGAGGGTGGAGCCCAAGGTTGTAGGACTCAGCAAGGTTATAGGACTCACCCATAAGGACCTGGCTTGATCTCCCCACAGCATCATGAGATTAAAAAACAATTGAAATAAAAGTGAAATGATTATAGAACTCCTGTGAGGACCAAGCCTGCCGGGACCTGACTCAGAGGAACCTCTGAATGGTCATTTCTCCTCAAGGGACAAAAGGGGACGTGCTTCTTGGTGCATAAGCATCACATTTCATGAGTACCCCCAAGAGCATACAGAGCTGAACCCTAGTTCACAATGTGTTCTTAGCACTGGGGGCTCTCAGGGAAGACCAGCAGGGGTATTGATGAAGAAGGGTTCCATGGGATACCTCTAAAATGAACCTCTAAGGTCCAGCTATTACCTAGCCAAGGCCTGGCCAAAAGCAGGAACAGAATGTTAGAAAATTCCAGAATCCTTAGAAAAGTAAAGTCAAGACAAACTACTCTTCGGAGAAATGGTATTAAGAGGCCCATGGCTCTAAATGGGCATCCTTCTGGGGAGAAAGTATCATGGCTGTAAGTAGCCACAGTGTACCCCTGAAAGGCACAGACCCTTCTGTTTCTGGCTCTTCTAGATTTTTGGGGGGGCGTAGTCAGGCTCCAAACCATGTGACCGTGTATGTGCCTGTCAAGTGCTTGGCTGTGCTTTCAAGGGGATGAGGATTCTGGGCCATCTTTGCTACCCACCTTTGCTCTAGACCCCCTGAGAGCCCAGCCAAACGTCACCTACTAGAGAACAAAACTGATTGGTCCCTGGCAGTGTCCCAACCATGACATCTATCAACCATTATAAAGTACGTGAATGAGAAAAGTACACGCTGTACAGATATTAAAAAGGTCAAAAAGAAACACCTCATTTTGTTGTAATTGAAAAACACGAATTACCAGCCTGGGGTGGTGGTGCATGTCTTTAATCCCAGCACCTGGGAGTCCGAGGCAGGCAGAGCCTGAGTTTGAGGACAGCCTGGTCTAGAAAGTGAATTTCAAGATTGCTAGGGCTACACAGAGAAACCCTGTCTTGAAAAATTGAGATAGATAGATAGAACTACTGTATGAAATAGAAAGCCAGAAAAGTGGTAGTCAATGTGCCCCATCCATGAAAGAACTGTAGTCCTCCCTCATCAACACATGGGGATGAAAGACACAAAGCCTAAATAGCTCCCCACACACGTGCACTCAGTTTCACCAGTTTCCTCTGTACCTGGCCTATATAATGTGGAAGACATCTGCACCTGCCAGGTGTTCATGGTATTTATACCATGGAAGACACCTGCACCTGCCAGGTGTTTATAGTGTATATAGCATGGAAGACACCTGCACCTGCCAAGTGTTTATGGCATATATTATGTAGAAGATACCTACACCTGCCAGTTATTTATAGTGTATATCACATGGAAGACACCTGCACCTGCCAGGTATTTATGGTGTATATCGCATGGAAGACACCTGCACCTGCCAAGTGTTTATGGCATATAGAACATGGAAGACATCTGTACCTGCCAGGTGTCTATGACATATAGAACATGGAAGATACCTTGTGAATCTTACCACTTTCTGAACCTTGTGAAGTTCCTTAGCTCCCAGAGGACTGTCAGTCACACTCAGCTGCGGATCCTAAGATTATTGCTATACAATAGTTTTTGTTTTCTGCAGTATAGTGGGGCAGGGATGTAGCTGAGTTGTAGAGTTCTCTAGCAGGGGATGTCACATTTTTCCAGGCCTTAGCAACCAGGCAGCAGGAAGCTCAGTGAGAGATAGTTCCAACAAACTGTCCTCAACCTAACAGGAGCTCTTCCAAAGAGATAGAGGATTTTGGGTATGTAGGTGACATGAGGTCTGGGATCAGGCTATAAAATGCATCTGGTTTGGAACAATACTTGAGCATTCTTGGATCTTTCTGGCCAGACAGTCCAGCCTGGAGCATGTGTCAGGTTCAGTAAGAGCATGTCTGGAAACAGAGAACAGGAAAAGAGAGTTGGAGAAAGATGCTGATGTTGAATGGCTACACATCCCTAGGTGTTGCAAAAGCCATTCTCTCTGCCTCCTGCCCCAACACAAAGAGTTAAGATTAGACTAAGAAGCAAGACAAGGAAGAAAAAAGTTAGAGGAAATGGGATGAGAGATCTCTCACAGTATCCTGCTGCATGAACTGTAACCTGTTCTGACCAGTCCCTCCAGAGTTAACAGAGGAGACAAAAGTGCTGGAAGTCTTGGTTGTAGTTGCTTGGTTTAGGTTGGATACAAAGAGTTTAAGTCTACAGATAAAATGTGGGCGCGATGGTCACATGACCTCCACCTTCCTCTTAATCAAACTCAAACCAAGACAGCTGGAGGTTAAAACAGTTGGCACTCCTGCCCCCAAACCCAAAACAAACAAAAAACTCTGCCTCCAAAACGAAAGGAAATCACAAATTAACTGTCGTCCAGAGGAGAATGGTCAGGGATGTTGTCTTCCTTACAGATCTTTGAAAAACTGATGCCTACAAACACTTGTGGCTAGCCCCAGCTCCCTAAGGGAATCTGAAAATACAGAGACAGGGCATGTGTGTGTGTGTGTGTGTGTGTGTGTGTGTGTGTGTGTGGTAACATAGGGGGTGGGTTTGGTGTGTGCTTGTTAAATAAAAGTAACTTCAGCTGGGAGCATCTTCAGAGAACAGCTCAAGCAAATGTATGGACCTGTGGGAAGCTGTTCTGTATTTCCAGTGGGCAGGCATGCTTGTCAGCACTGCTGATAGAAACAGAGCAGCCCTCGGGACAGGGAATGACAATCAGTGAGACATGCAAACCTTGACAGACATCATTGTATTAGGTTTAAAATGATTTAAAAAAAAACCTTAATCAGGAATTAATTCCACTTAAAGAAGAAATGGCACATGATTTGGAACTCTGAAATAAATAAAATCTGTCAAACTTGTTGTTTCAAAACCCACTTCTGTCTTTTAGATTAAAACATGAATGGGTGGTGTAAAGGATTTCTAAAGGTAACAATTCAGACAGCAGAAGAGACACAGTCTACAGACTCTACTAGCCTACCCTGGGCTATATCTTTGAAAGTAACACGGAATTAAGTAGAGCACAGGAGGTGATTCTAATTAAGCCACCAAATCAAATTCTTTGTGTCAGCAGTACCCTGGGCAGGGCCTAGAATGTGACATTCTGAAGAGCTGGTAGAGGACCTTTGTAGTGTTGGCAGACACAGCCCACCCACTTGCATTGTGCGCGCCTTGCTGGGGGTGGGGGTGGGGCCGCGTCGTGGCACAAAAGGGGCGGGGCCGGGCTGGGCAGCTTTGAAAAGGGAGACCGGCTGCCAAGCAGTGTCTGCCCGTCCTCCTGCTTGCACTCTGTGAGAGTTCCAGTATGCCATACTACAAGGCTGATGCTGACCCTGACACCAAGCCAGACCCTGACCCTGACTCTCAGAAGCTGCTCACAGTCCTGCCTGTGTCTCTGCGACTTCGCAAGCGGCCCTGGTGGTTCCCAATTCAGGAAGTCAGCAATCCTCTGGTGCTCTACATGGAAGCCTGGGTGGCAGAAAGGGTCATAGGTGAGCTTCTCACCCCAGGGGTCTGGGTTAGCTCTCTGTATTCCTTTAGGGGCAGCAAAGGTTTGGGTTAGCTCTCTGTACTCTGCTAGGGGCAGCAAGTCCATACCCCATCCCTCAGTCCAATCTGCCCTTCAAAGACCGCGCCTTCCCATCTGAAGCCATGCTACTGCTTAGAGTCTCTTCCTCATCTGTTTAGGCACAGACCAAGCGGAAATCTCAGAAATAGAGTGGATGTGCCAAGCCCTACTCACGGTGGACTCGGCCAACTCGGGGAACCTAGCTGAAATCACCATCTTTGGATAACCCAGTGCGCAGACGCGAATGAAAAATATTCTCTTGAACATGGCGGCCTGGCACAAAGAAAACGAAGTCCAAAGAGGTAAGGGACTTTGATGACCCACCTGAGGAGGAAGCCGCGGGAAAATCTTGGTTTCTCACAATTTCTTTCCGTTTCCAAACACCAGGAAACTATATTGTCCATAGGTATCCCTTTCCACAGCCCTTAAATGGCAGGAAGATGGGGAAAGAAAGACAGACATACCCAAGGCCCATTAACCCCCCTGCTCAGCCGTAGGCCCCAGTCTTCCAGATTCCAGGTCCACAAGCCCTTCTCTTTAAAACTCTGCTCACCTCCCGCCTGACTGTTGGCATTGATCCTTTTCCAGCTACGAAGGTGAAAGAAGTTGAAGAGTTCTTGAAAGTTCATGCCTCCTCAATCTTAAGCAAGTTAAGTAAAAAGGGGCTAAAACTGGCTGGCCTTCTGCTTCCGATGGAGGAAAAGAAACACGGATGGAGTATTAAATCACAACATGTATTTTCTTACCTGCTTTCATGAGTACCTTCTGTTTATTTTTCTTTGCAAATAGCAATTTGTAGAACTATTCCAATATTGAAAAAAATTTTTTTGGTATGCTGTTGGTTTCGTCACTTACAATAAAATTTATAAACACTTGACTATTCTGTTTGATGGTTCGGGAATTGTGTAGGTTGTATTCCTATGGTTTCTAACAACACTATAGTCCGGCCCTCAAGAATGGCACACTTGACTTAAAAGTGGGCCTTAACTCCTGTGTCAAGCAAATTATTTTAAGATACCCAGTAGTTTGGGAAAAGGGCATCATTAAAATGTCAACTCTTGATCCCTTTGTCCTTCCTTATTGAGACAGAATGTCTATGTAGCCCCTATTTTGGAGTCTCCTATTTAAACCAGGGTGGCCTTGAACACTGATCTACCTGCTTCTGCCTCCCAAGTTCTTTGATAAAGGTGTGCTCCACCGTTTCTGGCTATTGTACGTTTTATCTACTCAAGTTAAGGCAGTGGTCTAAACCTGGGGACAGAATATATTGAAAGACCCCCAAAATGTTTCCCCCTGAAATGTACAGCCTTTGAATGCTCCCCAAGGCCTGTTTCCCAATCTCTGAGAATGCAGCCAGTGAGAAGCTCTTTGTTAGCAAGAAGACCTAGCCTGACTGTCTGTGTCAGAGACCCAGAGATAACTCCAAGATAGAGTTATTCCTATAATGCACTTAAAGACAATTTTNTTTAGCCCTTAAAAATGCTAAGAAAATTAGAATCGGGGTCAGACTCCTCTATCCCTGTGTGGAATATGAGTCTCACCCTAGCTTGCTAGCTTAGAATAAACCTCCTGCTGTTTGCATCAAGTTCGGCTCTGGTGTCTTCCTGGGGGACGTGCTCTCCGGGGACTGGATAAGGGTCTCCCCACACGGGGGGGTCTCTTCAATATACATCCTGTATATCAGATATTTTACATTACAATTCAGAAGAGTAGCCAAGTTATGAAGTAGCAAAAAAATGTATGATTGGAAAAAAACACAACATGAAATGTATTAAAGGGCCAAAGCATTAGAAAGATTGGGATCCATTGATTTAAGGTGTGTAAGAATTCATTTGGGCCAGGTGGTGGTGGCGCACACCTTTAATCCCAGCACTTGGGAGGCACAGGCAGGCGGATTTCTGAGTTCGAGGCAAGACTGGTCTACAGAGTAAATTCCAGGACAGCCAGGGCTATATAGAGAAACCCTGTCTCGGGGAAAACCAAAAAAAAAAAGAAAGAAAGAAAGAAAATTCACTTGGGAGCTGGGCAGTGGTGGTGCAATGCCTTTGATCCCAGCACATGAGGCAGAGAGGCAGGTGGATCTCTTGGATTTAAAGCCAGCCAGAATTACGGAGAATCCCTGTACCAGGAAGGTGGTTGGACAGGAGAATTCACTTTGGAAGGGCCTCAAAACAATGTCCTGGGTCCCTTCTGCAGTGATTCCCCATGAGAGGTTACATTAATTTGCAGCTCTAACATGCTCAGAATGCTGAAACACTACTTTGGGGCAATCATTTCTACTCAAGGTTGCTAAGTTGTTACCATGATTCCTGTTACCCGGGCCCCACACCATGTGCCAGCACAGGAGCTCAGGTTTTCTCACAGAAATTTGTCCTACTTTTTTTTCTGGTGTGAATTTTATTAAAAAACAAAAGTTGGGCTGGAGAGATGGCTCAGCAGTTAAGAGTACTGACTGCTCTTCCGAAGGTCCTGAGTTCAAATCCCAGCAACCACATGGTGGCTCAAAACCATCCTTAATGAGATCTGGTGACCTTTTCTGCAATGTCTGAAGACAGCTACAGTGTACTTACATACAGTAAATAAATCTTCATTAAAAAAATGGTCAATACCTTATAAGCAGATTGATTAAGCATCATTAGCAGATTTATGAATAGGTTCATGCATAAAACCTAAAACTTTTTAGTAACTTCTGGACAAAATTCTGTGTTTCTACCAGAATTTGTATTTATTAGCCTATACTTGAGCCCCCAAACTCAGGACCAGGCTATGAGTAGCATATTTTCAGATAAAGCTTTGCTGTATTTTATTTTATTTATTTATTTATTTATTTATTTATTTATTTATGTGTAAGGGTTGTTTTGCCTATATTGATCTGAATGTCTGTCTGCGCACCACATGTGTGCCTGGTGCCTGCACAGGCCAGAAGAAAGCAGCAGATCCCTTTGCAACTTCTGTTACAGGCAATTGTTAGCTTCCATGTGGGTGTTGGGAATCAAACTTGGGTCCTTGGAAGAGCAACCGGGTGCTCTTAATCACCAGGCCATGGTTCCAGCTCCCAGATAGAACCCACCTCTCATTTTTTCCTTCCTTCCTTCCTTCCTTCCTTCCTTCCTTCTCTCTCTCTCTGTCTCTCTGACAAAAGCTGTTTTTGTTTTTTTGTTTTTGTTGCTCTCTCAGAGACCCCAGAAGAGGGCATCAGATCCCATTATTAGATGGTAGTGAGCCACTATGTGGTTGCTGGGAATTGAACTCGTGACCTCTGGAAGAGCAGTCAGTGCTCTTAACCTCTGAGCCATCTCTTCAGCCCCAGAGCCTTTCAAAAGGGGCTAGAGTGGTGGGTCAGCAGATACAAGCACAAGTCTCAGAGGAAAAAGGAATGCAATGAATATAAAATTAAGTCATATCATCACTATACCTGTGAACAGGCACTCCTAAAGGAAATGTGAACAAAGGTGTGAACCCGGGGAAGATCGTGTGATGACCAGAGTAGACCCAGACTCTAAACCAGTGACAGACAATTCCATTTTGGACTTTTAACTCTAATTACAGGGATTCATTTCTGTTGTTTAAACTGTCTTGTGGTAGCCCAAAGAAGTTAACACATTTAACAGATCTGTGCTGGGTTCCCTTATTATCCATTTGCCAATATTCTGTGCATGTGCACCCATATACATATGTATAGAGACCTGCAGGAAGAGTCCAGAGCTTAGGACTGATGTCTGCTTCAATCTCTGTACATTTTTGTTTTTGTTTGTTTGTGGTTTTCAAGACTGGCTTTCTTAGTGTAGCCTTGACTGTCCTGGAATCCTCTCTTTAAGTCAGTGAGGCCAGTGTACTCACCTGCCCCTGTCTCCTGGAGTGGTGGAATTAAAGGCATATGTGGCCTTGGATGTCCTGAACTTGCTATGTAAACCAAGCTAGCCTCAAGCTTTGAGGTCATCCTGCCTCTGCCTCCTAATCCTGAGATTAAAGGAGGGGCCATCACACCATGCTCCATTGTATTTTTTTTTTTTTTTTTTTTTTTGAGAATTGGTCTCTTGCTGAACCTAGACCTCACCTATTAGGCTAATTAGTCCAGCTGGTAAGCACCAAGACTCCTCTCTTCTCTGCATTCTCAACACTAGGGTTACATACAGGTATGGCGTGAGTACCTGGCTTTTTAATCAAATGCTGGAAAAATAAACCCAGTTCTGTTTTAGTAGCAAGTTCTATGCCTACTGGCTGCTTCCCCTCCCCCCAGCCTCCTTTGATTACTCTCTCCCTCCCAGGTGCAGGGCAGAGGCTAGGAGATTAAAATGTACTCTGCCTGCAACTTGATAAATGGCAAAGAATGACCTTAAATTCCAGCTTAAGAGCACTTGGTTTGGCTTGCAGGGTACCCAGGTTCAGCTGCCAGCACTTACTTGCTGACTCAAAATCAACCTAACTCTGATTCCAGGGAACCTAATGCCCACTTCTGGCTTCTGTGGTCACCAATATGGTGCACAGACATACATACAGGCCAACAACCTCATGGCCATGGGGAAAAGTGTCAGTTGGTTTTACCTGTGTCAGCATACCCTGGCCACAAAAATATAACCTTGTCTGTCAGTTCATGGAGTCAGATTGAAGGTGTAAGACTCCGCAGAGCCTTAGCTTACCGGGGACCCCCTGAGTGAAACACTTGGAGCCAGGATCCTTGCAAAAAGCAAGAGGAATTTATTGTTCCAGTACACTGGGGTCGTCCAGACTTGAAGGAGAGGTGGCGACTCCCAGCACCCATTCAGCAAGTTTTTATATGGTTTCCAGGGGCAGAACAGAGTATCAGCAACTAGGCACAATATGATTGGCAGAATAGTGCACCCTTTTATTTTTTTAAAGATTTATTTATTATATGTAAGTATTGAGATCTGATACTCCCTCTTCCTGAGTGTCTGAAGACAGCTACAGTGTACTTACATATAATAAATTAAAAAAAAATTCAGGTTTTGGGGTTTCTGGGGCTGCTGCTGGTTGTAAACTTGACTATATCTGGAATGAACTATAATCCAAATTGGAAGGCTCACCTGTGATCCTAATCTGGAGGCTGGGAGATACAAATTTCTGACCTGGATCTTGGCATGGAGATCTTGAGGCATAGAGGCTATGAATCTCAGAAGACAGGGAGATCTCTGAGTTCAAGGTCATCTGGGACAAAGCAAGTCTCAGATCCAGGCTTGGTGGCACACACCTTTAGTCTGGGCCACATCTTGTGCTGGAGACCTACATAAAGACTGTGGAAGAAGGGAGATTTTTCTCTCTCTTCGCCTGCATGCTTTGTGGGATTGAGCGACTGCTAGATCCTTGGACTTCCATTCACAGCTGCTGCTGACCATTGTTGGGAGTTGGACTCCAGACTCTAAGTCATCAACAAATTTCCTTTCTATATAGAGACTACCCATAAGTTCTGTGACTCTAGAGAACCCTGACTAGTACCTGGTTCCTGTTTTTATCTAGTATACATGGTTCATTAGCCATGCAGGATATGCTCTTTGTTTTTTTATTTTAATAGGGAGGAGGGAAGAAAGAAAACTTGGTGGCTCCACCTTTTGGCACTGAAGTTGGGGAGCTGTGTGTGTATGGGTACTAAGGATAGCATGAAAAGGGGGCCCCAGGCACTGGAAAGGAGATGCTTCCTCTGTGACACACCCTAAATATCTGAGTATCTGTAGGTGTCAGGAACCTCTGCCTTCTCTTTCTGGCCTCCTCAGCAAGCATGGAGGTCGTCCTCTAGGCAACCTTTCATTCTTCGGGTACTAAGAATAGAACGTGTCCAACAGCTGGCAACGTCTCCCAGCCCCTGCAATAATGCCCCTTGTTGATGAAGATAGCTTTTAAGCCTCTAGAGAATAGCCCATGCAGTGAGGCCCAGATTGGAGTTAGAGGCCAGCACAGTAGCACAAGTTACATGAGATCCTGTCAAAACTACAAAACACACACACACACACACACACACACACACACATACACAAAGTTTGTGCAGGATTGCCTCTAATACCTTTTTAAAATTGAAGATGTAAACTCCCAGTTTCTAGCCTGGCAGGGGTGACACAGACCTTTAATCCCAGCACTCTGGAGGCAGAGGCAGGTGAATTTCTCAGTTCCTGGCCAGTCTGGTCAAGAGTTCTGGGACAGCCCAGGCTACAATGTGAAAGAAACCCTGACTTGAAAAACTGGGGATGGGGGTTGGGGGTAACCAGTTTCCCAGTGCTCTGCTGCTCCTGCAACCAAAGGAATTAGAGATGAAGACTTAAATGTTATGACAGTTTAGATAGTCCCCCTCAAAGTGTCTTTTTTTTTTTTAAGCAAACTGATGCTGTATAGTACTTCCATTTTTTCTTTCAATAAAAAACGCCAAGAGATTGAATGGTGGCAGTGCGAATCCCAATCTTAGAAAACAACAAAAATGTCAAGGATGGCTGAGATGGTTCAGTGGGTAGAGGATCTTGTCCCTAGTTCAAGTTTTAGAACTCACATTGTGGAGGGAAAGAACCAGCTTCTAGGTTGTCCTCTGACGTCCTCCACTAAGTGCATGTAACACTGAGTGCATGTAACACTAAGCGCATGTAACACTAAGTGCATGTAACACTAAGTGCATGTAACACTAAGTGCATGTAACACTNCCCTCCAGTCTAGCATACCCTGTCCCCTCCCTACCTAAACCTTTTCTAGTTCAGGGACTGGGCTGCCCTTCCCCAGTGCCCTTCCCTATACACTCCACCCTTTGAGGTTAGGTATAGACACTTGGAGAGATGTGAGCAGTTAGAAAGGATTACTGCTTTTTCAGGAGATCCAAATTTAGGTCCTTAGTGCCTATGTAATCCTATAAGTCTCCAGGGATTCTGACCTCTGGACTCCATAACACCTAAATTTACCCACACATAACCACACAGGTGTTCTTTTTTTTTGTTTGTTTGTTTTTGTTTTTGTTTTTGTTTTTCAAGACAGGGTTTCTCTGTATAGCCCTTAGCTGTCCTGGAACTCACTTTGTAGACCATGCTGGCCTCGAACTCAGAAATCCGCCTGCCTCTGCCTCCCGAGTGCTGGGATTAAAGGCGTGCGCCACCACGCCCGGCTCCACACAGGTGTTCTTAATGGCTGAGCCAGCTCTCAAGTTCCCACTTTTGTTGTTGTAGAAACGGGGTTCTCACACCACAGCCTAGCCTAGCTTTGAACCCAGGCTTCTCCTACCTGCCAAGTGTTTATACCAGACACTCTGTAGACATTCCTAAACAATTTTGTAATACTGTTCATATTTGTTTTCTTCCTTGCATTGAAATAGTCTTTGAGTCCAGAACATTAGCACATTTAATGCCCTTCCATCTAATTAACAAAAAAATGGGGAGGGGGCTCTCTCACTCTTTACATGACAATTGACCAGCTTTGTCTCATTGTCTCTATTGTAAAGCAATGTCCTAAGACTTCCAGGCCTGCACCCAGCACTTGGGAGGCAGAGGCAGGCAGATTTCTGAGCTCAAGGCCAGCCTGGTCTACAGATTGAGTTTCAGAACAGCCAGGGCTACACAGAGAAAACCCATCCAAACCAGGTCCTTGAAGGAAGATAGTGGGTACACTTTAAAGGCACCTAGAGCTTTTAGTGAAAAGAATGAAATCCCAACTTTCCTTTTCATTTTTATTAAATGACTAGAATCATTGTTGAGTTCTTGGGGGTTGCTCTGGCATCTGACAAAATGAAGTCCCAGGATCCGATTCTATCGGGATGGGAAAGGTATAGTCTTTTAGAAGTCTTTGAACTTTCCAACGTGGATTCTCCACTTTTTGAGGGGTTCAGACCCCGTCAGTTATTTCCCAGAGGAAGGTCATCAGCACTGACTTATATTCCCAAGACCCCCCAATCCCCCGGATTAGGATAAACAAGGCAGTACAGGGGACAAACCTAGATAGCTTGAATCAGCCTGGTGGCCTGCCTTAGTCTCCAGGGGCATAGCCTGAGGGAGCCTTCTGGGATTGGGCCCGTAGGAGGCGGGCCCTAGTGGGCGTGGTCTAGCCAAACACTGCCCTCAGGTGTTAAAACTTCCTGAACCTGGAGCTGTGGGCCATCCTGGATAAGCTTGATCTCCTCTTCCCTGAAGTCTGGTTCCTTGGCAGGAATTATGATGCCAACCGTCGTGATCCGTAAAGACATCCCCCCGTGGTTGAAAGCTCCTGAAGACCTGAAAGATCCAGAAGTATTCCAGGTCCAGTTGCTGGTACTAAAATTTCTGTTTGGTGAGTAGCGACTCTTTTTTTTTTTTTTTGGTTTTTCGAGACAGGGTTTCTCTGTACAGTCCTGGCTGTCCTGGAACTCACTTTGTAGTCCAGGCTGGCCTCGAACTCAGAAATCCGCCTGCCTCTGCCTTCCAAGTGCTGGGATAAAGGCGTTCGCCACCACGCCCGGTGAGTAGCGATTCTTGACCCCTCTGCCAAGCCCCAAAGCTCCTGGTCTTGGAGCCCTGTTCATTTCCTTTCCCCGCACAGGCCCAGATGGATCTCGAATGCCTCTCATCGAGAAGGTGCGCCAGGTCATGTTTGAGCTGAAGAACCTGGAATCTCCAGAAGAACTTATTGAGGTCTTCATTTACGGCTCTCACAATAACAAGGTTCGGGCTAAATGGATGCTTCAGTCCATGGCTGAGAGGTACCACCTGCGCCAGCAAAGAGGTGAGATTCTTTAACAGGTGCCCTGAACCAAGGTGCGGTGGAGCAGCCTCCTGCCTCCACCGAGTTTACCTCCCTTTTCACATCTCCACTGCTTGTATTCCTCTGAGGATGCCTTACGCCTGGGCATCACCTGGGACTCCTTGGTCTCTAGGCTGTCTCTGACAACTTTGTGGGATTTCGGGGGGCTTAGAGGTGAGTCTTAAGGTGAAAAGAGGTTGGGACTTATCCCTCTGCGCAGGGTTATCGGAGGTAACCGTGCCTTAGCCCGCTCCCATCTCCAGGTTTCTAAAATAATGTTAGAACTGGCCCAGTGGAGCCCTAGTTCTAATTAGAGGTCCACAAAAACATGCTGGTGAATGAATCATGCGGCCTTCCTGCTGTTCCATGACACTTCATCCTCCTGTTGGTGTTTCTCATACAGGAATTCTGAAGCTGGAGGAATCCATGAAGACACTGGAGCTAGGCCAGTGTACCGAGTGAAGCCAGTTTTCAGTCATTGGGTCTCCCACGCCAGTATTTGGTTTGGTGGGACTTTTTAAAACTTTTGTTACTTCCTAGCAAGATATTTCTGGATCCCTGCTGTGCATTCTGATGTGAATACCATGGTTACTATTCTAAATAAAAAGGTTGAAATGATTAAAATGTGCGTCATCATTAAAATATAAAAAGAGCCTGTACCCTTTTCCGGGTGTCCGCTTGTATCCTTGTTATAGCCTGTGGAATCTTAAGCTTAGGCATCCATCCTGTTGTGAAACACTGTCTAGTTTGTAATAGGAATGTGAATTGCTCCCTTAGGGGAAGTGGGGCTTGAGAAGGTGGAAGAGCTACCAAAGCAGGTTTTCAGTTTACCCTAGTGGAGACGAGTTTGGTAGTTAATGTGGAATAAATCCCACGTGGGGAACTTTCTGGCTTTATGGCCTAAGGCAAATTGTTTAATCCCCTTTCCCTGTCTATCTTGGGAGGCAGGAGGATATCTGGAGTTCATGACCAGCCTTAACTACAAAGTAAGTTCTAGGCCAGTTTGGGCTAAGTGGGACCCTATCTCAAAACAAAACTTCCTATGTAATCCTATATGTTTAAACACATACATGTAGGAACAAGTACGTGTAACAAGTGCTATAGAGAGCAATGGGAGAAAATCCTCATCTGTGGAGATGAATCTGTGTTTCTACCGCATAACTGCTCTCCCTTTTGTGAGCAGTAAGGAAACCCCGATACTGTGGTCTAGCTGAGGCTGACCTCCACTTTACTATCCTCTTCCAACCACTTTCCTAGTGCTGGTAAGGCTAGGCACATGCTACCACACCCAGAACCTCATCCAATGAAAAACCCAATTCCCTTTGTCTGTCTTATTAGGCTTTAATCTCACTCGGGCTTGAGTAGAAGGCAGCTTTTTCTGCCCCAGCTTATCCTTCCTTCCCCCAGATACCGAGCTTCTTACTTCTTTGGCTTTGTTTTTGTTGTTTTGTATCCAGGTAGGGTCTTAACTCTGTGCTCTGGGCTGGCCTGGAACTCCCTATACAGTAGATAAGGCTGTCCTTGAACTCCCAGAGATTACCCCGCCTTTATCTCCTGAGTTTGGGGAACAGAGAGCACTGGCCAGTTTTGCTAGTCTGTTATGCATATTTATCTCCTTTGAGAGAGCCCCTCCCTACTGGCTGCTTTCTTCTTCTTGGCATTCACCAACCTGATGTATTAGCATCTCATTTGTACCTTTTCTCCACTAGAGTAGGAATCTCCCACTTACTGTGTGTACCTAAGTGGTGTGGTGCTGTATCCATCTCTGAAAATAAGGGTTGAAGGGAGCAATATAGAGTTACAGCTGTCCTGAGCCTAGGTCGAATCACAATGGTAACTAACTCAACAGTGACCAGATTACCAGATAAACACATTATACGTTTATGTCACCATTGAGTGGTAGACATCACCATATGCATACATACACACATCTCTTTATATACATATCACTATTGAAATAGATTCACGCACATATATCACTATACATATATACTCCACATATATTCACATCAACATTGGGATAGATAATATACACATCACACATATACACAATTGTATGTTTCTTAAATTTTGTTCTTTTCGAGGTGGGTCTCATTTGTAACCCAGGCTCTTCTCAAACATCAATCCTCCTGCTTCAGTCTTCTGAGTCTTTGGGATTACAGGTAGGAGCACCACTCCTGTGTTCAATAAATGTTTCTTTTGTAATTCAATTTTCACTAGGTATAGATTTTTGTACATGCATATGTAGGTATACTATATGTGTACATTGTCGGAAGAGGGTTTGGAATGTCCCTTGAAGTGGGCCACTATGAGCTTACCAGGTGGGTCCTGGAAACCGAACCCAAATCCTCTGCAAAAGCAACAAATGCTTTTAACTAACTGGGCATTTCTTCAGCCCTGTAATAAGATTGTTAATCTCTGGTTGAGAGGCTATTCTTATTCCAATGCTGATGGGCTTGTCCACTTTCTCAGATCAAAAGAGGGACCCAAGCAGATCCTCTTGGGTTCCCTGCAGGGAGCCCTCAAAAGCTGCAGCCTCACTTCCTGTGAGCTCCTGGAAGACAAAGGCTTGCTAAGGTTCCAGTCTTCACTGTGTTAGCACTCTTTTTGTTTGTTTGTTTTTTCTGGTTTTCTGAGACAGGGTTTCTCTGTGTAGCTCTAGCTGTCCTGGAACTAACTCTGTAGACCAGGCTGGCCTCGAACTCAGAAATCCGCCTGCTTCTGCCTCCCTAGTGCTGGGATTAAAGGTATGCACCTCCACTCCCCATTGCGTTAGCACTCTGAATCTGTCCTTGAGAATTCTGACCAGAGCTTTCTAGACCACTCAGATATTTTGAAGGAAATAAAAAATTGGGGTTTGAACCCTATAAGAGGAAAAATATGAACTAACCAGAACCCCAAGGGCTTGTGTCTCTAGCTGCATATGTAGCAGAAGATGGCCTAGTTGGCCATCACTGGGATGAGAGGCCCCTTGGTATTGCAAACTTTATATGCCCCAATACAGGGGAACACCAGTGCCAAGAAGCAGGAGTGGGTGGGTTGGGAAGCAGGGCGGGGGGAGGGTATAGGAAATTTTCGGGATAGCATTTGAAATGTAAATTAAGAAAAATATCTAAACCTGGCTTGGTGGTACATGCCTTTAATCCCAGCACTGGGGAGGCAGAGGCAGGTGGATTTCTGAGTTAAAGGCCAGCCTGGTCTACAGAGTGAGTTCCAGGATAGTCAGGGCTATACAGAGAAACCCTGTCTCGAAAAACCAAAAAAAAAAAAAAAGTTTGCGTTTGGCTCATTTTTAATTTTTTTAGATTAAAAAAATATTATGCTGGACAGTGGTGGCACATGCCTTTAATCCCAGCACTTGGGAGGCAGAGGCAGGTGGATCTCTGTTAGTTAGAGGCCAGCCTAGTCTACAGAGTGAGTTCCACGACAACCAGGACCATACAGAGAAACCCTGTCTCAAAAAAAAAAATGGGTATGAGTGTTTTTTCATGCATGTATACCTGTGTAACAGGTGTGTTTCTGGTGCCTGAGAGGTTAGAAAAAGCATCCGATTCCCTGAACTGGAGTTAGGAGCCACCATGTGGGTGCTAGGACTCATTCCCAGGTTCTCTGTACTACAAGTGATCTTAATCTGGATCCTCTCTCTCTGTCTCTGTCTCTCTCTCCTTTTTGCTTGCTTTTTTTTTTTTTTTTTCCGTTTCTTTTCTTTTTTGAGACAGGGTTTCTCTGTGTAGCCCTGGCTGTCCTGAAACTCACTCTGTAGACCAGGCTGGCCTCGAACTCAGAAATCTGCCTGCCCCTGCCTCCCTAGCACTAGGATCAAAGGCCACCAGCACCTGGCCGGCCTGCCTGCCTCTGTTTTAAACTGGGCCTGGTGCAATATGTTGGAATCCCAGCATTTCAAAGTTAGAGTCAGAAGGGTCAGGAGTTTGAGATCATTTTCAGTTACTTGAAGGTCAGCTTTAGCTACAGGACTTCACACAAGCGAACACATAAACAGGGTGAGGGGATGGGACTGACTGTAGGTGACTTGATGGACCAGGCCCAGCATCTGTGAAGCTGTGAATTTCATCCCAAGCAATTCAAAAGCAGGACTAAGTGGAGCATAATATTCTTTTCTTTTGTTTCTCGTGAGGCACATAATACTCTTAACTCTTTGGGAGCTAGATCAGAAATTCAGTCATTTTTGGTTATATAGTGAGCTCCAGGCCACCATAAGCTACATGAGATATTGTCTCAAAATTATTATTATTATTATTATTATTATTATTATTATTATTATTTTTGGTTTTTCGAGACAGGGTTTCTCTGTGTAGCCCTGGCTGTCCTGGAACTCACTCTGTAGACCAGGCTGGCCTCAAACTCAGAAATCTGCCTGCCACTGCCTCCTGAGTGCTGGGATTAAAAGCTAAAGGCATGTACCACCAAGCCCGGCCCTCAAAATTATTTTTTATGTTTTCCTCAGGAAATGTTCATTGCTAAAGCAAGTGCATGTTTGATCCAGTGACTAAATACAGATGAAAGATTTCCTATTTGGAGTATAAGAGAAATTTGTTTCCACTTGATTACAAAAAGCTCTGTCTAAATTCGAGGTAGTGGCACACTTATTTTGTTTGTTTTGTTTTAGAGACAGGGTTTCTCTGTGTAGCCTTGGCTATCCTGGAACTCACTCTGTAGACCAGGCTGGCCTCGAACTCAGAAATCCACCTGCTTCTGCCTCCCCAGTGCTGGGATTAAAGGCGTGTGCCACCACGCCCGGCAGTGGCACACACCTTCAATCCAGCACTGGGGAGGCAGAGGCAGTGGATCTGTGAGTTTGAGGCCAGCCTGGTTTACAGAGCGAGTTCCAGGTCAGGCAAGTGTATACAGAGAAGCCTTGTCTTACAACACTGTTATGCCAGGGAAATGTTAGTGATCCTCAAAAACACATAAGAGGCAATCTGATGCCACTCACAGCAGGGGCTTCATTCTATTCGAGCTTGCTCGGACCCCCCAACACACCACCACCACCACCACCACCACCACGCAGGATGGTTTTGGTGGTGGGGGAGCCCAGAATGTCTATCTGGGCAAGGCTTTATAGTAAGCAGCAAGCAGGGAATACTTGTGCAAGCAGCTAATTGGAAAGCTGCTGTGGCCTTTAACATCACTGGCTGGTGCTGGGAGTCACATCATAAACTTAACTTCTACTCCCCTTTGCATTGCTGGTCGTTAGGCAGGGGATGGGTTTGTAACCTGGGGTGCAGGGGGAACAACCTGGAGACACTGGTCTTGTTGAGGGTGTAACCTGGAAACTCTGGTCTTATTGGGATTAGCGTAGAGACTGGAGCTAGGCTCGGGTTTTGTTGGAGGCAACTTGGAAACTAATGCTAGGTACCAGCCTGTTAGTTTACCTAAGTTTAAACTTAGGTCAGGTGCTCTAAAATGGACTTAAAAGCTTTGGCATCTCACACCACCCCCATTCCCCCAAAACCTTAGTCTGCCTTGCAGAATTCTATCAATACAGGAGGCTCTTGTGCCCTCTCATGGTGGAATGCCAAAGTAATGTGCACAGAGTAAGTCCTGTGCAGTAGGAGTAGGTTATGGGTAGGGACACCTCAGTTTCAGAAAAAAAGCACATTTTGAATGAAACAGTATTGGACAGGATATTCCTGGAGATTTTGTCAACAGTTAAAATATGGGAAAAATGGTGGAACACAGTAGAAAATGGAGACTCTCTGGGTCCATACTACATTGAAATAAAAGCCATTTTTTTTCCTCATTCCGGTCAACCCTGCTTGCTCTGGTCATCCCCGCTTGTTCCGGTCTTCCCGGCTCGCTCAAGTCGTTCCCACCTGCTCAGTCCCTGCTCTCTCTGGTCCAAGGATTCATTTATTAGTATTCATGAGTACACTATAGCTGACTTCAGACGCACCAGAGGAGGGCGTCAGATCTCATTACGGGTGGTTGTAAGCCACCATGTGGTTGCTGGGATTTGAACTCATCACCTTCGAAAGAGCAGTTGGGTGCTCTTACCCGCTGAGCCATCTCACCAGCCCAAAAGCCATTTTTAAAGTAATAACAAAGGCTTGGGATGAAGAGCAGCCAGCCAACTGTTTGGGGTGTGGGGGGAGGGGTTGAGACAGGATTTTCTTATGCAGATATCCACCTGCCTCTGCCTCTACCTCCCAAGGGATGAGATGAAAGGCATACACCCTCTTTGCCCCCTCTGCCAGGCCAGCATATTTTTTTAGCCAACTGTGGTGTCTTACCAGAAAGAGCTGATCCGTTTCTCTCAGGACACTTTAGACAGCAAACATTTCACTCTTCAAAATTAAATTTCAGTTCTTCAAAATTAAAGCGACTTATTGTCTGCTTCGTTTCTTTTTCACTGCGCACAGCAGCTGGTTATATGAGGATATTTTCATGTAAGTGTACCAGGTACTTGGAGTGTGCCCCTCCCCACTTCTCCCCTTCCCCCTCCCATTATTCATCTTTGTCTCTGGTACAATTTCTGCTTCTTTCCAGTGTAGTATACATCTGTTTTTTTGTTTGCTTGCTTGTTTTTTTATTAGATATTTTCTTCATTTACATTTCAAATGTTTGCTTGTTTTTTTGAGACAGGGTTTCACTATGTGGCCCTGGCTGTCCAGGAACTCGGCGATCAGCCTGCCTCTGCCTCTGCCTCTCCAGTGTTGGGATAAAGACATGCACCATGCACCATGCACCATGCACCATGCACTAAGACTGACCATCTTTGAAGGTCTATAGAAATCAAGTATTGCCACATAAGGAAAAAAAAAAAGATAACACTTGAAATGTAAATGAAGAAAATATCTAATAAAAGTTGGAAAAAAAAAACAGGCACAGCTTGTCTTTCTGAGACTGACTTAGTTTCCTTAATAGAATCACATCTGCAGAAAGGATACAGATATTACTTTAATGGATCAAACTGATTCTGGCCCCTCCCCTCCACTACTTAATTTTAAGCTTACATACAACTTAAACAAACACTACCGGAGTGAGGCATGTGACCTGTGGGAGGTAGTGTACTTGCCTGCAATGGTGAGACCTTTCTTCAGTCTCAGCACCGCAAAGAAAGAAAAGCAGAAACTTCGCAAATACTTCATTCAAGTGGATTAACTCCCATTGGGCGGCACCTACAGCTGCTTTTCCGCAAGCCTGAGTTCAGTTCCAGGGACCCTTTTTGTGGAAGGAAACAACTGACTTCCACAGTTGTCCTCTGACACATTTGCCAGGGCACACACTTATCCCCACTCCCATATAGACACACACACACACACACACACACACACACACACACACAAACACACCCTAACATGATAGAAAATGTATTATCTGTTTCATGTTCATCCATTTTCTCCTTCCAAGCATTGAAAAAGTTTTATTTTCCTGCATATATTTCCAGGGTTATTTATTTATTTATTTATTTTTGGTTTTCAAGACAAGTTTTCTATTTGTAGTTTTGGCTGTCCTGGAATTCAATCTGTTAGATCAGGTTGGCCTCAAACTCAGAGATCTATCTGCCTCTGTCTATCAAGTGCTGGGATTAAATTCATGTGTCACCACTTCAAAGCTTCCAGGGTTTTTGTTTTTTTTTTAAAGTGGTATTTATGTCTTAATTTCTCTCTCTCTCTCTCTCTCTCTCTCTCTCTCTCTCTGTGTATACCACTGGTAGGGATCAGCAGACATCTTGCAGGAGTTGGATCTCTCCTTTCATCTGAAGGTTCAGGGGCTAAGATTCAGGTCATCAGGGCCTGGCTGCAAACTGAGCCACCTTGCTGACCCTGTTTGGTTTTTGAGACAGAGTCTCATTGTTATGTAGCCCAGTCTGGCCTTGAACTTGTGGCAACCCTCCCTCCTTAGTCTCCAGGTTGTTGGGATTATAGGCATGATCTACCACCCAGCCAGATTTTCAGTTATAACAGAGTTCTAGTTATAAATGTATAATATGTTCCTCTTTCCCCATCGTCAGATATTCCATTTAATTAGCTCTCTTTCAAAGGACCATTGGGTATTTCCAACCTTTTGTCTTTGCAGGTGTGTGGAATTCATTGAGTACATGTCTTTATTTCTTTTCCTTGGTACTGAAAAGGCATGGTACTGCCAACATTAATAGATGGCAAAAGAGATAAGATATATCTGTGCCAAACCCACGATCTTTTCATAAATGATGAATCCTTAACTTCTGTTCAGTCATCCACTGCAAAGTAGTTAATTCACGGAAATACACCTTCCCTAAAGCAGGCACTGTTATACACCCCTACAGCCCACTTCTCACAGTCCTTCAAATCCACCTCCCAGTAGTAGTTTCCCGTGGAGAAGCTCTTTTTTCCCCAGGAAGCACGATATGTTTCAGCTGAATCCAGAGATTTGTTTTCATGGAGAAGTCTGATATCAAAGGTCTGATTAAGGTGTAGCTGAATATGATTAAATGTTCAAAGGGAATTTTCACTGTGGGAAGAAGAGCCAACATTTTAGTTAAACCAACTATTTACATTGGTCAGGTGAAAGTGGTCCCTAGAGATTTCCTGGGTTTTAAAAATAGAAAGGCTAAGACTGGAAGGGTAGATATAGCCCAGATAAAAGAAAGCCAAGAAGTTCCCCCAAGAAACAGAGTGAGCACATAATGAAGACTTCTTTGAAAATCTGTAGACGCTGCAGGAGGAAGCCACAGCACAGTTCTGTCAGGAGCTTTTCATTACTCCTGGCAAACAGAAGCTGTGCAACACAACGAGGACCGCTGTGAAGGCTGTACCCCTGAGTCTCCATCTCCATCAAATGTCATTCCTAAGTCATGTCATGATTGCTCGCATCTTAGTGTTTTGATTTTCATTCCACTAAGCAGATTTGCACTCAAGACAAATCTAAGCATGCATTAGAAGTTGGCCCCTAATAACAAGTGTCTGCCTTTTACTAAACCCTGGTTCCTCTGATATTCTTTCCCTGTGATGACAATCCATATTTAGATCTCTCAGTGTGATTCAGACTGCCCCGTGTCTTATCAACTTGTTTTATTTTTATTGCCTGTGATATATGAATTTGTCTATTTGGGGTTTTTTTTATGATCATTTCTGTAGTTTCTTTGAGATAGGATTTCTTGCTATATATCCTTGACTGGCATGGAACTCACTATGTAAATCTGTCTGGCCTCAAACTCTTGGGCAATCCTCCTGATTCAATGTTTTTAATGCTGGGGTTACAAGTGGGTGCCACTATATCTTGTGAAATTTTTGAATAATTTTTTAAAGATTTATTTATTTACTTCATCCTTATTACAGATGGTTGTTGTAGTGGCTATCCCTGGTTGTCAACTTGACTATATTTGGAATGAACTACAATCCAGAATTGAAAGGCTCACCAGTGACCCTAACTTGGAGGCTTGGAGATAGAAGTTTCTGATCTGGATCTTGGTATGGAGATCTTGATAGCATAGAGGATATGGATTCCATAAGATTAAGACAGAGAGATCTCCAAGCTCAAGGTCATCCGGGATTAAAGGTGTGATGGCACACACCTTTAATCTGTTAAGGGTGTGATGGCACACACCTTTATTCTGGGCTACACCTTCTGCTGAGACTAGCTCTCACTCCTTCGCCTGCTCGCCGTGTGGGACTGAGTAACTGCTACATCATTGGACTTCCATTCACAGCTAGTACTGAACCACTGTTGGGAATTGGACAGTAGACTGTAAGTCATCAATAAATTCCTTTACTATGTAAGTTCTGTGACTCTAGAGAACCCTGACTAATATAGGTGTGAACCACCATGTGGCTGCTGGGAATTGAACTCAGGACCACTGGAAGAGCAGTCACTGCTCTTAGCCAATGAGGTATCTCTGCAGCCCATGAATTTTTAATCTATGGAGTACATAGTACACTTTAAAAATTCAACTGGTAGCTGAGCATGGTTTCACATGTCTTTAATAAGAGCATTCAGGAGTCAGAGACAGGTGGATCTCTGTGAGTCTGAGCCCAGCCTGGTTCACAGAGCTAGTTCCAAGACAGCCAGGGATACAAAGAGAAATAATGTCTCCAAAATGAAAAAAAAAAACCCAACAATTGCTAAAATATTTAATAGAAAACATACAGAGCTGGAGAGATGGCTCAGTGGTTAAGAGCACTGACTGCTCTCCCCAGAGGTCCTGAGTTCAATTCCCAGTAACCACATAGTGGCTCACAGCCATCGGTAATGAGATCTGAAGCCCTCTTTTGGTGTGTCTGAAGACAGCAACAATGTACTCACATATATAAAAATAAATAAATCTTAAAAAAAATAAAAAAAGAAAACATACAAATATTTTAATCACTAGTTACACTTAATTTGTATTAAACTGTCCTGAATTAATCATTCTGTGTGTCTCAATGAACAAATGATACTATGTTTTTCAACTTGAATCATGTACTTTATTAAATTGGTATTCATTAATCTTTGTTTGTATAATCACCATGTGCCTAAATATGATTACAATGTGGCTTAACTAGACATATCTTTCTATGAATTAAATATTCACTGTGCAAAGGTTATCTCACTGTTGAAAGTCACCTCTGGTCATTACATCAGTGCTGACACTCACCTCGGAAGGAGCTGAACCTTGCAGTCAGCCCAGGATTGGGTTGGGCACTGAGTCTTGATATCCAGCTTTGTCTCAAACTCACTCCTGCAAGGAGAAGACATTGATGTGCTAAGATATCATCCCAGTGATGAGGAGAAATCTTCACTCAGAGCTAAGTAAGACTCAGGGGTTAAAACCCTTGCCATGCAACCTGACAACTGAAGTTCAATCCCAGCAACCCATGGTGTAAGGAGAGGAATGACTTCTGAGAGTGGTCCTCTGTCCTGCACACATGTGCACTCACTTAGGTATTCATAACAAATCTAATTTTTATAAAAGTAAACACTTATCTGAACATTTTCCACACAAAATTTTTTCTGATATTAAAGAAACCACATGATCAGGGTAGTTTCCTCTTAGATGCTGTTTCTGAAGCCCTCCTGCTACCAACCCATTTCTTCCCATGCTTCCAGCCCCTTTCTTCTACTACCAGGAAAATACAGTCCATGGGCCTCAATGATTAGGATTGGAAAACAACAAATTTTAGCTCAAGCCCATTCTATACACTCCTTCATTCATAGGGAGGAAGAAAAGATACTCACTCTTATGCTGCTTTATATTCCCTATTATCCTCTAGAAAGCAAAAGAAAAAAGGGAAAAAGCTTTTTAGTTTTCTAATCTTTGCCTATACTTTCCATCAGGAAAGACAGCCCAGTAGTACTCTAACTAAATCTAATCATATGTACTGACTCAGTACACTTTTATCGATGTCAATGATGGTTGTGTAAATAAATGGTGCCATGAGCTGACAGTTACTTTCTGTCCCTCTAGTTCTACTTCAACAATCCACTGTCACACCTTTCTCAAGTGTTGACCGTAAGATGCTCTCTTCCTTTATAGAAGAGAAAAGTTACTTTAATGATTCCCTCATGTTTTTATGGCTATAGCACACTTGAAAAAGTAAAGTTGGTTAAGTGTATCATGTATTAAATATTTTATTTAGGAAGAGAAGGAAATGTAATTATATCAGATTGGTGATTTAACAGAACTATATCAGGTAGTGACTGAGTCAGGGCAGACTGTCTTCTGGACAATAGTGTTCTGCTTTCGATACCAGTATGTAAATTTCACTCAGAAGGTGGCAGGCATATCATTCATAAAGACTTGAATGTTTATACAAACGTTTACTTCTTTTATGGCTCCTAGAGCCTGTGGTTTAGGATGAATCTGATTATGTTCCCCAAATATCTATGTGGGGGAAGCATCATATGTCCTAGCATGGCATGTTCAGGTGCCAAGAACTTAAGACCTAAGGATGCATGCAAATTATTGGAGTGCTTCACAAAATGGGGTTAGTATCACTAAATAGGTGTTAGCTTCACCATATTGTAACATAACTCAGCTAACCTTCAGTAGAAGCCAATGCATAAGGTTGCCTGATGTGGCATTTAGTCAGTAAATATGGGAAACACTCTAGTTTTTGTCACAAAGTAGACATCTTGAGGTATTCTGTGTCAGTATCACATAATATACTAATACAGAACATTTCACCTGAGCCTCTAATAGTAAGACTCAGGAGATTAGTAAGAGATTAGATTAGCTCGCCAAACTTTGGTATAATTATGTCCTATCAAGAGGTGAACCAAAGAGATGTACAAACAGGATTCGGCATAATCTAAATCTCTTAAGTGCTTTCTTTCCTGTATGTTACAGGTGGGCTCCAGAAAACACCAGAACAGTATGTATCCTGCAGTCGCTGAAGACATGTGTTAGATATGAATTGTGTTAATACTGGTTGTTTTTTGTCTGGTTGCACCACAGTGAGCAAATCAGCATGTATTGATTGAAAATCAGATGTTTGTTCCCCCCAAAAAGTGATGCCTCCAGTGAGAAATGATAGCCCTGTGTCTACAGCTGCTGCTTCCAGCTGTGACCTCTTTAGTTTGGTGTTTTGTGCACTAGGCTGCATCTAAACCTATCTTATCTACATAGATATCCAAGTTACTCAACCCAATTTACAGGGAAAAACTTTTGAAAAAAAATCAGAATAGACAATTTACTTACGTGTTTAAAGTTTGCCAGTCACATGTGGTGGGTTGATTTGTATTTTTTCTAGACAGATGAATAAACCAAGACTCAGAGTAAGTGACAGAGATCTTTAGATATGCAGTGCATTATTAGATTTAACACAACAGAGAACAAAAAAAACCCAACAGGGACAAATGTTCAGTTTTCCAACATCTGCCTGCAATAACTCAAAGCTACAGGAATCCTAAAGACTGTTGTGACTAATACAGTGCTCAGAAGAACTGGGCAGTGTAATTCACCTGCCTATAGACATTAACAAGTATGAAAGAAAAGCCCATGTTTTTGTGCATATTACTGACTCTGGGCTACATTGAAATTGGCTACATATATATGAACTGAGTTCATGTTGACTTGGTTCCTTCTAGTAAAACCTGGTGAAAAGCTTTAAAGGATTGACAATATTTAGCACGAACACAAAGAACAAAACAACTAAGGCAAAGTATTCACTAAAAACGCTGGTCACCACCTAGATACTGATCTGTGCTATCTAATTTTTAAAAAAATATATAGGTTATTTTATTTTGGTTTTGATTGTTTGTTTGTTTTTCTTTTTGAGATAGGGTTTCACTGTGTATCCATGACTCTCCTGAAACTATCTATCTATCTATCTATCTATCTATCTATCTATCTATCTATCTATCTATCTTTACAGCCTGGAACTCACATAGTTCCATCTGCCTCTGACTACAGTGCACTATTATAAAAGGAGCCAACTACCACATCCATGGAATGCACATACAAAACTGAGGTATATTGTATGCTCTAAGAAACTGTCCTCTCAGTAGTGGTCAGTCTAAATATTTTAAGTCTGAATACTGAGTAGATATTTTCAGCAGTGAACCTCATGACTCAATATCATTATTTCAAGTGTTTTCTGCATAGTTCATCTATAGTGTTAGCACTTTGCTATACTGTGGTTTGATTAAGGGAAACTAGTGTGAGAATATGAACTAGCCCAGTTGTGTCAGTGTTAGTACATGCTAAGGATGTCCAGGACCCAAAGTTTGTATCCCAGTTCTGCATAAAATATTCTTAGGATAGCTTAATCCTATTAATACTTATCCTAGAGAAGTGAAGGAAGGAGAAACATGTTTAAGTTCATTCTTTTCTGTAGAGTGAATTACATGCTAGACTAGAATAGAGACCTTTCTCAAAAAAAAATTAAAAAATAGAGAAGGTCAGACTGGTGAGGGAGGCATGAGCAGGTATGGTGCACTCTCAATGCCCTGGAGTCAGTACCTATATCTAAGCAAGAACTAAGGAAGGCCATACAGATGGGCAGTGAGGATGTCACCTACAAAGTGATGTGAACACACATCGCCTATTATATTACCAATGCACCAGGCTGCTGTTCGAGTCAGTTCATGATGAGGCTTGGCTAGTTGAGTGGAAGTTTCTATTCAGTCCATCATGTGACAACTTGGTCTTGAGTAACTTTGAACTTGAGCATTTTTTTTTTTTTTTGAAAATAGCTCAATGTGGTCATCTGATCAACAAATCACTCACTTGAGAGGCACCAGTCAGGTTGAAGTTCTTAGAGGAAGACCACATATTTCTACTAAGATAGGGCCCTCCTATAGCTTCTTAGGTAAATAGGGAAAATGAATACATTCTCTGTTGCCCACGTGTAACCAACTGAAACCTCATGCTTCCTAGATGCATTCATATGTAGGTAAGTCTTCTGTCATTTAATAGACACTGCAAAGCAGTTCTATGTGCTTTTCCTTAAGGGATAGCTTTGTGTGTGTGTGTGTGTGTGTGTGTGTGTGTGTGTGTGTGTGTGTGTTTGTGTGTGTTTGTGTGTGTGTGTGTATGTAATTGTATATCTATATACAATTTTGTTTTGAACTAAGATTCATAGGCTATTAAGTATATATAGCACGGTAGTGAACATGCATCACTCAGAACTGAGAGTGGATAAATTTCAGTTTTTATGTTGCTCTAAGAGAGATGTGGATTCTGTTTACCAGGTACAGCACCAACATAACAGAGACCTGTTGCTCTTCTCTGTACATTGTCACACTGACATGAAGTTATGACTTACCTCCACCATCAGTGTAATGCATGCTGGTGTGTATAATGCACTCTGTGATCTTCCCAAAATACCACTGTAGCTCTGATGATGGTGCCTGGAGAATGGTCATGACATGGAACGTACAAACACAAAACCACTGCTGATATCCTCTGTTTTTCTGCCATGGAGCTGGCATCATTGTTTCTGGGAATGCACTCCCAGTTTCCATTATCTTGAGAAATAATTGTCGGAGGGGCACTATTCTCCTAATGGATGTTGAAGTATTTGACTTCATAAATGAAAGTTGTAAAGAAAAACCACAAGACAACATAGAAGGTACAATAGAAATGTCAGACTGAATCATGTTTCATAGTTACAGAGCATACTATGATACATGTAAAACTGTGACTATATTAGTACTTTTTTTAAACATTAAATAATTTTATTTGATAAAGTACTGATAATACCATGTGTCATTTAACAACTATTATTTGCTCCTTTTATTTTTTGATTAGATATTTTCTTCATTTACCTTTCAAATGCTACCCCAAAAGTCTCCTATACCTTCCCTGCGCCCTGCTCCCCTACCCACTCACTCCCTCTTCTTGACGCTGGCGTTCCCCTATACTGGGGCATAAAAAGTTTGCTATACCAAGAGACCTCTCTTATAATGATGGCTGGCTAGGCCATCTTCTGCTACTTATGCAGATAGAGAATAAAAGCTCTTGGGATAGTGATTAGTTCATATTATTGTTACACAACAGGATTGCAGACACCTACAGCTCTTGGGTACTTTCTCTATCTCCTCCATTGGGGACCCTGTGTTCGTTCCATCCTATAGATGACTGTGATCATCCACTTCTGTATTTGCCAGGCACTGGCAAAGCCTCACAGGAGACAGCTATATCAGGGTCCCTTCAGCAAAATCTTTCTGGAATCTACAATAGTGTCTTAAATATGGTGGCTGATTTGGGGATTGCCCCATTGGTGGGGCAGTCCTGGATGGTCCATCATTTTGTCTTAGCTCCACATGCTCCATTATGTTCATAGCAGCCCTATTTATAATAGCCAGAAGCTGGAAAGATCCCAGATATCCCACAACAGAGGAATGGATACAGAAAATGTGATACATTTACACAATGGAGTACTACTCAGCTATTAAAAACAATGAATTTATGAAATTCTTGAATAAATAGATGTATCTGGAGGATATCATCCTGAGTGAGGTAACCCAATCACAAAAGAAGTCACTTGATAAGCACTCACAGATACGTGGATATTAGCCAAGAAACCTAGAATACCCAAGATACAACTCCCAAAACACAAGAAAATCAAGAAGGAAGACCAATGTGTGGATACTTCATTCCTCCCTAGAATAGAGAATAAAATATCCATGGAATGAATTGCAGAGACAAAGTTTGGAGCTATTAGTATTTTTTCTATGTGGATACTGTTAATTTGCATATTTCATTAGCAAATGGCAGGAGGAGTAGGAGGTTTCTGTGGGGTTTTTCTTTCAGCAGCATCAAGGTGACCCTTGTCAGGTTGTGTATTCTGTGCTTCTGGCTCTGTCATGTGAAGGCAGTCTTTCACACTTAGCACTTTTCAGTCTATGTCAGTTCATGCCAAATGGCTGATCCTGCCACTGTGGTTAATAGCTCTCCACGGAAGCTGTACTGAAGGCACATTCCCAGTTTGTAGTGACAAGGAATATCTGTTTCAGCACAGTAGTTTGAGTATGGAGTGCATACTTGCTGAGAACCATAGTTGTAGGAGTTTCAGGCAGAGATTCATTGCAACAAGATGAAAGAAACAGAGTGCTTATGTCCAGCTCACCTTCTTGGACAGTCATGGATCTCAGCCCAGAGAACAGTGACACTAACAGTGGCATAGTTTGCTACCTCAGTTTATCACCTCAAGATAACGTCCTGCAGACATGCTTGGGGATCTGGATCTTGTCAGCTTGACTATTTAGATTAATGGTCACAGTGCCCACAAACTATTATGGTCATTTGGGGGTTTTATTCTATGGTAGAGCCAATCTCTCTGCTGGTGGATTGCCTTCTGTGTACTCAAATGACCACTTCTACTATGCTCCTAATGATGCAAAGTAAGCAAATTCTGTCCCCATAGTTCCTTGGTTTTATCATGGTAGTATCTTCTTAGTATGTGTGTCTTTAGCTTGTAACAGCATATGCTCCTTAATTTGACTAGCATACTAAATGATTGAGTCAAAAGAGGTTAGAGGTAGACATCTATCTTGAACCCTGTGACTTAATGGGAGAGAAAAATGTCTATATTCTGACCCACCTTTGGTGCTTTCTGAGCCATTCCAGGTTCAACCTCTAAGATGCACAGGGTGGATTCAAGAGTTCCCTTATATTACTGCCTATGTTCAAGATAAAGGACATTGACTCCTGGGATTCAGCTCTCCAGGCACCTATCTGACCACAGGATGTGCCTGTCTGTGTGCTGTCACTACTTGAGTGTCTCACTCTTGGCATGGTGTGACCCATGTGTACATGTGGTTATAATCTAAGAAGTCTTTTTCCTCAAAATGGATTCACTATAGCTTCTTCAGTTGGCTTATAGCCTAAACACCTCAGGATATCTGCTTCTCCTGGATTCTCTCATTATGCAGATTGGTTTGGTACAAAATTTCAGTAATGCTTATAGGCTTAATGATCATTGTCTATTGACCAGATTGTGAACCATGTGTGTCTGTGACACAGGATTCTGCTTCTAACTCCCTCCCTTTTCAGTCTTTCCTCTTATTACTTTTTGCCCCTTTCATTCTCTAGCCACTTCTTCCTCTTTGGTAATTGCCATGTTGTCCTGTGATCCCTTCCTCCTGGTACCTTATTGTTGATGCTGTGTACTAGAACACATTGTCCACACAGTGTGGCCTAACCCCAGCAATGTCCCCATCCTCAGCCCTGGGATAACTAGGTCTTTTTGTATTCACTAAATGTCTCTCCCTCACAAAGCTCATGAGACTGACAAGATCACTGGGAGAGACCTGAACAGAACCCTTCTCAGATACAATATGACTGGAAAAGCAGTTTAACCTTAGTATGGCATCTGAGTCAGACCTTTCCCACATGGACAGGTGCACCCTCATGTGTCTTTAGGTCTTCCCTCTGTTGAGTTTGCCTTAGGGGAAAATTGTCCATCAGCAGCAGAACCATCATGTTCATCAGGTTTAGTAACATGAACTAAATTCGTACACATTTACCCACATCAAGTAAATCCCAGTGTAAACAGTAAGCAGTACTGTTCACTTCTTGTCCCCCTAGTGGTACCTGAATGTCCTGATGGTGCAACTTTGCCAGTGGACAAGGGGAAAGCACCAATGAAAATGGTGGAGGTAAGAAGGCCTTTCCTTTCTCTCATCTAGAAAACTTACCTTAATGGTCCCCTTATGGTTCAGTGGGTATCACAATTGAATCCTGACCCTGATCAGGTATATGACTTTTGAAAGCTTCTCATGATTTAAACATCTCACTGAGCATTTAATATGCACATACTGGACACATGGATCTTTCAACACATCAAACCTTGAAGCATACACTTAAATTATTTCTACCATAGATCACAGGAACAGAAAGCTTCTTAATGAAAAATACAAGTTTTCACAGATGGTATGCGATATAGATTAGGGAATTTTCCATAGAGGCCAGAAAGGTTTGCTTGATCTGCCTTCGAAGCATGAAAAAACATGTGAAAGGTCTTTTTCCCAGAGTACAGAGCTCCAGCTCTTCTGTTACATCACTAAATAATGGATCCATTAACATAATATCCACTTGACTGCTCCTTTCTATCTTGACTGCAACTAGAAAATGTCAATGGAAAGACCAAAGACTTTAGCAGGCACTACTCAACAGGATCTAAGCTTTATATTTCATTCTAAATTGCACGTAATTTCTAAAAAACAAAGATGTGGTATGCATTCTGGAATCACTCTCTAAGACATTTTAGATGGTAATTGTGTAATACTTTGTCTTTTGTGTGATGGACAACTGTGATCTAAGCTGCTTACTGATGTTGTGTTTTTTTAAAGGAAGTGTCCTTCTAAGTCTTAAATAATGGCCATGTGTCTGTGGTTGATGTGTTCAACTGTGATTCATTTATTTTAAAAGGAGTCTTTGTTCACCAAGCCATGTCTAAATCTTTTTTCCCAAGAAAAAGACCCCAATTATCCAAACCACTTTCTAGTAGAAAATTTATAAATTAAAAAAATCATAATACATTTTAGCTATAAAAATATGCTCAAACTTCATCAGTGCCATGCAAGGCCAGACTGTGTGCTTGTATTCCTTCATAGATGAATGAACCAGAGTAAAGAGATGATTCTGAGACTCCTTAGCTGTATATATCAAGAAACACTTCTTACCCCATCAAGAAAAGTTCCATCTTCTGGCATTTGCCCTGCCATAAGACAAATTGATAGGGCTCTGAAACTCTACCTTGGCTGCTGCAGAGGTTAGAAGTCCATGGTAGTGTGTCATTCAGCAGGCAGCCAACAGGCACAGCTCTGAACGTTATAGAAGCACATTCTACATTTCAGGCGACCGAGCCTGGAAATTAAATTCAGTACATTGAAAAGTGGGGGTGGCTATGTCCCAACTGGATTCTCATAGTCTCAGCTCACTCCAGTAAGCTCTGGAGAAATGCTTTAGCAGACTAGATAACATCAGAATGGGCACAAAGGTCCACTAAGAAATCCAGTCTTCGTTTGCTTGATCTATGATGGATCATTATTGCAGCAACACATTTCATTTTTCATTTTATTTTATTAATTTTGATAAGCTAATGCAATGTGTTTTGTCATATTTATCCCTTATAACTCTGTTCACAAATTCACTTTCCCTTTTCAATTGTTCTTAAATTCATATCCTTAAAAAAAACCTTTCTAGTCTAATTTATGCTAAACATGTATAGGGGCATCCATTGACACTTGGGTTGACCTTCAGGGGCAATATCTTTAATTAAAACTGCCCCTCTCTCAGACAAGAGCCATAAACTACCAATAACTTCTTAATTAGGTATGAGAAGGGCTTCTGAACCTCTTCCCTTCAAGCCACAATATTGTCTTCCTTGACTTTGTGAAGGTCCTATATAAGCATCCAGCAATATACATTTAAAGGACAGCTAGACTCATAGCATCAAGGATATTTTGTCATGGGTTGTTAACTTCCATGTTGCCTTTTCTATTTTCCTCTCCGTGGGTTTACATAGACATCATAGAAGAGTGTCACCAGATATCCTCTTGTCCACGTTTGTATATCTGCATGCTCATGCTTTCACCAGTAAGGTGATGTGTTTAGAGGAGCTATTATGGGTTAGAACACGAAGCTTCATTGGCTTAGCTCATACCTATCATATCCAAAACCCTGAGTTTCATCCCTAGTATTCCATATAATGTATCCATGATTGAACAGTCTGAAATCCTTGGTTTAGAGTTTTAGATGCAGCAAAGTCTAAGTTGAAGATCATCTCTCTTTTTTAAAAAAAATTTACTGGTTCTTTGTGAATTTCACATTATACACCCCAATCCCACTTATCTCCCCCTCCCCTTGTACCTCCCCTTGCTATAGCCCACAACAAAGAAAAAATATTGTGGAAGTTGTAGTGTGTTAGTGTGTCCCAAAGTATACCCTTTATCTATACTTCTTTGCTTACAAATATTCATTGTAATGGCTTGTTGATCTGATAGATGCTCCTGGCTTCTGATACTCTATCTGAGGTTCCAGTACTGGAACATCACTGGATATACTCTAGGATAACCTATTGTTGCCAAGTGTCATGGAGATCCTGATGTTTTTTTATCTATAGGACCAGCTGCTTCACGCACTTCAGCAGTTCATTGATGGGGTAGATGTTGGGTTGAGCCAATTCTTAGTCCTGGAGGCCTGGCTGGTCACTAAGCTCTTCAGCCTACCAGCACGACCACTCTCATACACCCGGGGCCACCTCAGCAGCAACCCTGCAACCAGAGCTGGCTCTTCCCTGCTGCCCAGGCCCAGGGCTAGCTCTATCCTGCTGCCCAGGCCCAGGGCTAGCTCTATCCTGCTGCCCAGGCCCAGGGCTAGCTCTATCCTGCTGCCCAGGCCCAGGGCTAGCTCTATCCTGCTGCCCAGGCCCAGGGCTAGCTCTATCCTGCTGCCCAGGCCCAGGGCTAGC
>LR752011.1:72952-116794 GCA_902729485.2 Mus minutoides | reverse complement strand
GGGAGAGGGAAGAGGGGAGAGGGGAGAGGGGAGAGGGGAGAGGCCGGTCATGAGCACATGGAGGATTGAGGAGGGGAACAGGGAGAGAAGGAACAGAGGAGGAAGAGGGTAAGAGAGCAAGAGGGCAAGACAGAAAGGGGAGGGGGCAAGCAGCTACTTTTATAGTACAGCAGGCATACCTGGCTGTTGCCTGGTAACTATGGGGTGGAGCCTAGAAAAAATGCTAACAAACTCTATCTCTAAAATATTATCCATAATCCCATTCCATTTCTTGTGCCTTAAGCCTCAGATTTCCACTCATTGTGGATCCCCGAGATTATAGCAGAAGCTTCATAATGACGTGGCTGTACTAGATGGCTTCCTATTCATCTCATTTAACTACCATATCCACCAAGCTGACACTGTCCTGGATTTCCCAATCTCAGTGCTTTCTTTGTGAGACAATCTCACAAAATTCAAGCTAGTCTTATACTCACTCTGTGGCCAAGGATAACACAGAACTTGTATTATTTGGTAGGAGTCTTGATTAGGGTCGTTTTCTCTACCAGTTAAAAATTTAAAGGCAAGGAAATATTTAGAATGTAGTTATGCAGTTTTATTAAAGTTGTAGGTTCTCCTCTAAGATCGTCACTACCCCCAGATAGTTGGCTAGGCTACTAGTACCAGGTGTGATTTCCCTCTTTGAGCACATCTTAAGTCCAACTAGACATCTACCGGTTACTATAAGGACATGCATCCCCTAATTCCATCAACTGACAGGGGAAAATCCTGACATGATTGTTTTAAGGTTCCAAGCATTTGTCTCAGATTTGGTGGGTAAAGATAAAGCCAGAAATTTACCATGTTGGAAGTTTGTCATCTTTATTACATCTCTGTAGCCCCTCCCTATGGCTGTCTGCCTATCAGAGGTCTGACTAACTCCTGGTTTTTCCTGTGTCTCCTCCTGAGTGCTGGACTACAGGAATATGTCCACCAACCCTGGTTTACTCTTGTACTATGGATCAAGCTCAGAGCTTCCTGTATGCTAGTCAAGCGCCTTGTTATCTCCACGTGGCCCTAGCTGTACAACCCACAGTTTACACACCAGTCATGACAGAATCCTTGCCTTCCACTTCTGTGATCTGTCAGATAATGACTTAGTATGACCCTTGACTTCTGCATAGCAAACGCTGCACAATTCAGTTTGCTCTTCCCCTTATCATTCATTCAGGCAGTCAGTAAGCTGCCCCACTCCCAACTTCCCAAAGGAAACTTGAAATGATGCTCCAAACCTATAACCCTCATGGTTTTGAAAGTGAAGCTAGAAGATACAATTCTGAGGCCCTTCTGAGCTGTACAGTGAGATTCTATCTTAGAACAAAACCAGACCAGTCATCACGACACATGGCTGTCATCCATGCCAGCACTTAGGACACTGCAGCAAGGGAAGCCAAGCTGAAGGTCCAGCCTAGTTTACCAAGTAAGACTTTGTCCTTAAAAACAAGTTAAACAAACAAACAAGCAAAACTGTCCTGGTCACAACAGGAAAAAATAAAGTTAAGGGGCAGCAAATGATAGAGCAAAGCACCAGGTGTTAGGTGAGGTTGCAGAAGGAAGAGTGGCAGGTCCCTGTGGCTAGAAACAAAGGGCAGAGATGAAACTGGACAACAACTATGACAGAGTAGATGAAAAGACCATAGTGGAAATTCCAACATGGCTAAAACCCAGCAAAGACCCCCACCCTGGCTTCTTAAACAGAACAGTTTCTGCCTCTACTTCCCTGACCACTGAGCTGCTCAGTACACACTACCTAGTGAGGACTCACTGCGTGCACGTGCTTAGGAGGGTAAATGCATACTCCAATTATCAAATCAAGCAAAATTCCTTATTAACAATTTCCAAAGCATGAAGAAGAGAAAGGGTATTTAAATAACTAAAATACGTCACCATCGTTGGTTAATAAATAGAGAAATGTTCAGCCAAAAATTTTAAAAACGATTTGGGAAGTAACAAATTTGACAGAGAAGATCATTCCATGACTTTTTCATTTGTATTAGAGAACTCACTGGTCAATGAATAACAGTGCTGATAAAAGGAAGCATATACCATGTCTGAATCCAGTAAGCTACTTCACACAAATAGTGGACATGAAGATTTTAAAGCATGTGGGCAAAAATACAACGAACATGGATCAAAGCTATATCTAGAACTAAAACGTCGAAGAACAATTATAAAAGGCCACACCTCTTATTAGTTATAGTAAGCATTATTCCACAAAGGACCTCTTTTGGAAGGACAAAATAAAGTATATTCAAAATTTTTGATGTGCACATACATGGGAAAGCAATGAATATTTGAAGAAAAGATTGAATAAATGATTGAGAAGATTCATAGATAGAGAAATGTAAAGGGCCGGAAAGGTGCTCAGTGGTAAAATGGCTGCAATGCAAGCATGAGGCCCTGAGGTCAGATCTCCAGTACTCAGGAAATCCTGGACATGGTCTACCTCTGTAACCCCAGACCTGGGAGCAAAGTCAAGTGGATGCCAGCATGTGGCAGTGGAGCCGAGGTGCTGAGGTCTAGGATCTTAGAGGTCCTGTAGAAAGAAATAATAGAAAGGCACCTACTTCCTATTTCCTGAGGTTGCCCATTTACATTCTTTCTGCTGGCCTTCAGGGCTTCAGTCCTTTTCCCTCACCCAATACTAGATCATATTCCCTCTCCCTCTCCGACTCCCCTCCCACCCTGTACACTTTCCCTCCTAGGTCCCTCCCTCCCCACTTGTGACTGCTTTCTTCTCTCTCCCAAGTGGGACCGACACATCCTCACTTGGGCACTTAGTCTTGTTGAGCTTTTTGAGTTCTGTGGACTGTATCTTTGGTATTCTATAGGGTTTTCTGTTTGTTTTTGTTTTTTGGCTAATATCCACTTATTAGTGAGTACATACCATGCATGTCCTTTTGGGTCTGAGTTACCTCACTTGGGATGATATTTTCTAGTTCCATCTATTTGCCTGCAAAACTCAGGATGTCCTGGTTCTTAATAGCTGAGTAGTATTCCATTGTGTAAATGAACCACATTTTCTGAATCCATTCTTCTGTCATGGAACATTTAGGTTGTTTACAGCTTCTGGATCTCTCAAACACTAGACCACCAAACAGATAGCATATACCAGCTGAGGACATACAGCAACACACATACAGCAGAGGACTGCCCGGTCTGTGTTCATTCAGAGATGATGCACCTAACCCTCAAGAGACTGGAGACCCCAGGGAGTTAAGAGGTCAGGTGGGGTGAGAGTGGGGACATCCACATGGAGACAAGGGGGTGTGGTGGGGAGGGGTGTAGGATGTGGAGCAGTCAGAGTATGGATGGGGGGAATGAAATATGGAGTGTAGCCGGGAGTGGTGGCTGGTGGCGCACGCCTTTAATCCCAGCACTCGGGAGGCAGAGGCAGGCAGATTTCTGAGTTCGAGGCCAGCCTGGTCTACAGAGTGAGTTCCAGAACAGCCAGGGCTACACAGAGAAACCCTGTCTCAGAAAAAAAAGAAAGAAAGAAAGAAAGAAAGAAAGAAAGAAAGAAAGAAAGAAAGAAAGAAAGAAGAAGTATAAAAAAATAAATTAAAAATAAATTTTAAAAAAAGAAAGAAAGGCATCTACTAACAACTTCTAAGCTCTACACATGCACAAACAAGCAAGAACATGCCTGCACACCACCACTCATCCCCTCTCCATACTCACAGAAAGGACATAAACTAGAATCAGAAGACCACTGGGTATTGGAAAGATATAGGGAAGAAATTGAATTGAGTGCAACTCTGTAAGTCACAGCAGATCTGTTATGAACTAGCATTGCTGAGGGCTTGGAGTGCAAAAGTGGTGTAATTTGATCCTTCAACAGGACCTCTCTGAAACACCCAACAGACTGTAAATATTAGTGTGTTGTATTAGTGTGGTAGCAGTGGATACAGTAAATGTTGGGTTGTAGATGCATTAGGATTATAGCCAACAGTATGGATTCATATCAATCTTATTCTAGGCTTTAAGTCAAGGATCAATATCAATGACCAACTCTTTACATACTACACTATCTCTTGTTTATTCTATGTACAATGAGAGAAATCATTTATTGCTCTCTTCCAGTTGGAAGGGAAGAGGAAGAGAGAGACTTTCTAAATGTTCTTCTGGTCTTTAAAATCCATGCCAACTACAAATACCCTAAGCATGTGTAGTTCCCCAAAACCCATACTTGACTTGATGATCACTAGTAGCAAATTTAAAGGGAAAAACACCTCTGCTGTCCACACCAAAAATAAAGAATAATATCCAAGAACTCAAGGCATGGCTGTGTGATTTTATTATATGTAACTTAATTATCATGGAAGGTGGAACTAATGAATCAATCTCTAGTAAACACTATTCTCCCAGTCAATATCCCTAACCCTTAACAATCAACAACCAGGGAGCCCACCATAGCCTTACTTGTGAGGTCACCCATTGATTTCACAAATACTCCCTCTTCTGCATGAAGCTCTGGCTGTTGGCCTTCTCTGGTCTAACTTTTCCTACAACAATATTGGGCAAAGTGAGATAAAACTAACAAAATCATCACAATAGAATTTCCAGCCTACTCACCCAGGAAAAAGGTGAGCTCTTTCAAAGAAGCAGAATTTGTGAACTACAGTAAGGGTTTCATGTGGCGTTTGAGGCATCCACTAGAAATTTCAAAAATATACTTGCCAGTTCATTATAAAAGTCCAAGATGAGCCAGGTGTGGTGTCGCACGCCTTTAATCCCAGCACTCAGGAGGCAGAGGCAGGCGGATTTCTGAGTTCGAGGCCAGCCTGGTCTACAAAGTGAGTTCCAGGACAGCTAAGGGCTATACAGATAAACCCTGTCTCGAAAAACCAAAAAAAAAAAAAAAAAAAAAAAAAAAAAAAAAAAAAAAAAAAAAAAAAAAAAAAAAAAAATGTCCAAGATGAACACGGCAGATTTGACTTTGAAAGATGTAGGACTTAGTGCTGTAATGCTTAAAATACAGATAAGAAAAATACAGGGATCTGAGCTGGGACACAGTTTAAAGCTAGTGTTGGAAGACAGGAGGAAATGCCAGCAGGGGATGGGGAGCGGAGAACCACAGAAAGGTGACCAGTGGATAAAGACAGAGGACAAATGATGACAGAGCTAGTCCTGGTGTCAAAGGAAAAAAAAACAGACTTCAAAAGGGGTAGTCACAGGCCAGCTGCTACCAACAGCATTTAAGTTAAAGATGTGGGATTTAAGAGCCTACTGCAACAGAGCCAGGAGAGAGGAGAATGAAAATTTTGAACAGTAACTGCAGATAAGTTTTTAAAACCTCTTTAGACTTTAAGAATAAAGGGGGAAAACAAGTCAGAAATTTAAAAAAAATTATTCAGGAAGCTTGCAGAATGTGTAGGAATAAGAGAAATAACAGTTTATTAATATGCTGATAGGAACAAGTCAGTATTAATAAAAGTATGTAAGACAAAGGAGGAGGAGGATGCAACTTTTTAAAAGATGAAAGCAGTAGATTTTGAGTATTAAGAGAGGCCATGCATAGCAATGGGAAGAGAGGAGAAGGAGGGATAGTCAGGCAAGATTAGGATGGGATATAAGACTTTATAATTCTCTTCTCCTCTCCTCGGCCCTCCCTTCCCTCTCCTCCTCTCCTATCATCTCCTCTCTTCTATTCTCCTTTCCTTCTCTTCTCTTCCTTTACTTTCCTTTTTTCCTTCTCTGCTTTTGAAACAGCATCTCATACTGGAGCCCTGGCTGAGGTGGAATTCATGGCAGTCTTCCTTCAAGACTCAGCTTCTTTCATGTACTAGAATTAAAACACTATACCCCACTGTGAATGTTTTCATGCTCCCTGTAAAATGAGAAAGATTTCTGTTGATACACAAGGTGAAAATGATATTTGTGCCCTGAGAAAAGAGACTATAGATTAAAATGAACATTAGGGAATAAAGATGAGTTAATGGACAGGGTAAATGATCACCAAACAACCTCAACACCCCTGCAGAAGTTAATGATGGTTTGAAAACATCATTGAGTGTTTATCTCTAGGCATGTTTGGCTGGCATAGCACAACACAGAGTAATAGGCAAATTCAACAAGACTTTGCTTTGATCAAGAGATTATGATCAAGTATAAGTAGAGAAGGGCCATAATGGTTGGCAATATATCAAGTAAATCACAGAAGAACTGAGTAGACAAGTGGTTGGTATAAAAATTAAAAACTAGGATGACAAAGGAGATCAGAGAACTATTGCAGAAGTTCTTGATAGAAGGATCTGGGGACAGCTGATGGAGATAGGATAGTACTGTGTCTAAAACGGAAATCATTGGGCAGTGACATGATTTCACAATAATAAGGACTGAGGGGTGCTCGTGAAATGGATGAAAGAGAGCACAGAGAAGCCAAGGTAGCTGGAATCAAAGGATAGACATGAAGAAATGAAGTTGTTAGCATATCAAAAGCATCATCATAGTGGTTAATTTAAATGTTCACTTTGCTGGGCTAAGGGTGCTACATTCATAGAATGCATTATTTCTGGGTAATTCTATAAAGGCGTTTCTGGAAAACATTAACATTAAAAATGAAGAACAGTGTAAACCACACTGCTGGCTGTGTATCATCCAATCCCTTATGGCCTAACCAGAATCAAAAGCTGGAGAAAGAACAACAGCTCTTGTCGTGAGCTAAGGCATCTGTTTTCTACTCTCAAACATCAGTGTGACTTGTTTTCAGGCTTTGCAGAATCAGATGGGACTTATTCAATTGTCCCAAAGCTCCCCCCACATTCTCAGACCTTATGGCTGGGATTAAATTACCTTCAGCATGTTTTTTTCCTACAGAAAATAAATTAAGAAATTTAGTTTCCAAAGCCATATGAGGTAAATCCTATAATAAATCCCTTAATAATATTCGTTATTGACCAGAGACTTAACATAATTATTTTATTGTTAATATGTCCCTAAAATTATCATTAATGGAAACCAGTGTTTGGAGATGAGAAGTAGTTCTGGCTTCAGAATATGAAAGAGCAGCAGAGGCCACCTCCACAAGTCTTCTGGTGGCACTGGAAGTCTGCTGATATATGGATTTTGATATTCCGATATCCACAGAAGCAAGAAAATTATTATTGTTACATTAAGTCATTCAGTGACATAATTGTGTTATGGGAAGAAAACTCATAAAGACATTTCAACTGCATCCTGGTAGATAGAAAAATTTGAAAATTAAGAGTTTTAAAGTGGGCCATATGATGTTATTCCAGACTGCACACATTCAAAGGACAATGAGGATACTAAACTTAGGATGCTGGAATGTAAAGCTGGGTGTGCAAACCTGAAAATGTGCTTTTATTGTTCTTAAGATGTCCATAATGTAACATTTTCATTTTACAAGCTAACATAACTAAAGAAAAGATAAACATGTGATGTACAAAAAAGTGGAGGTATCTGATTTCTCAATGGAAACCATGATAACTTCTTACCTAAATTTCTTATCTAAAAAATAAGCTGTTCCTGCTGGAGTGCACAAAGTGGCCAGTACTAAAGATACAAAACTATAGGAGCTCCATGACACAGGGCAACACTGGGAGATCAGAGAGAAGTCCCTGTGGGTATGTGATATTGATAGTATATTTCACTCCTTCTTAGAAAGGGGAACAAAATACCCATGGAAGGAGTTACCAAGACAAAGTTCGGAGCTGAGATGGAAGGAAAGACCATCCAGAGACTGTCACACCTGGGGATCCATCCCATATACAACCACCAAACCCAGACACTATTGAATATGCCAGAAAGATTTTGATGACAGGACCTTGACATAGCTCTCTCTTGTGTGTCTATGCCAATGCCTGGCAAATACAGAAGTGGATGCTCACAGTCATCTATTGGATGATAGGGCCCCTAATGAAGGAGCTAGAGAAAGTACCCAAGGAGTTAAAGGGGTCTGCAACCCTATAGGAGGAACAACAACAGGAACTAACCAGTACCCCACCCCCCCGAGCTGTGTCTCTAGTTGCATATGTAGCAGAGGATGGCCTAGACGGCCATCAATGGGAAGAGAAGCCCTTGGTAATGGGAAGATTATATGCCCCAGTACAGGGGAATGCCAGGGTCAGGAAGCAGGTGTGGGTGGGTTGGTGATCAGGGGGAGGGAGGAAGGGATAGGGGGGTTTTGGAGGGGAAACCAGGAAAGGTGATAACATTTCAAATGTAAATCAAGAAAATATCTAATAAAAAAAAATGCCTTAAAAAAAAAAAGCCAGATGCCACATACCAGACCAATGAGTCAATGAAATGATTCATTGGTGGCAATAAAAGCAAAGGACTATAGATAAAAAGGTATACTACGGGACAGACTGTGTCACACTACAGCCTCCACAATGAGTTTTTTCCTCAAGGCAGAGGGTGGGTATGAGGGGAGGGGGAGATGAGTGTGATTAGAGTGTATGATGAAAAATTCACAAGGAACTAATACAATGTTTAAAAAGAAAAGGAAAGGAAAGGAAAGGAAAGGAAAGGAAAGGAAAGGAAAGGAAAGGAAAGGAAAGGAAAGGAAAGGAAAGGAGGGATAAGCATTATATGAAACACTCAAGCTAAGTAGAGATATTCAAGCTCTATTGGGTTATTTTTATGTCTCACATAAAAACATGCACATGCTTCAGTACTCTACCAACCACCTCCAGTTCACACTGAGACATAAATTTTGCAGTTGAAGAACGCAGACTTGGAACAAGGAAGGTGGCCCAGTGTGGTTAAAGCACTTGCTGTACTCATGAGGCCCAGAGTTTAGATTCTTAGAACCCACACAAATGCTAGATAGGTATGGTAGCCTGACTGTAATGCAGGCTAGGAAGGCAGAGACAGGGGGTCCCCAGAACAAGATACTTACCACATTGTTGAGTTCTGGGTTCCATTGAGTTCTGGGTTCCATTGAGAGACCCTGTCTCATTAAATAAGATAGAACATTCAAAAAGATTGTCCCCTCAACCTTGGGCTTCTGTATGCTTGCATACACACACACACACACACACACACACACACACACACATGCATGCTCACACACAGGCACTTGACAGACTTACACCAGCAGTCCCCATGAGATTGTCTCAAGGATCCTTACTTCCAGCCTGCCCTTCTTTGACCCTGTTTCCTTTCACTCCTTTACTCTTCCAGAATCAAGAAACTTTTACACACTCAAAAAAAATAAAACAAGAATAGCAAAATACCTCACCTCTCTTTATCATTTCAACGGTTTTATTTTTTTCTTTTCTTTTATTGAATATTTTCTTTATTTACATTTCAAATGTTATCCCCTTTCCTGGTTTTCCTCGAGAAACCCCCTATCCCATCCTACACACACACACAAACCCCCCCTTTTATAAGGGTGCTCACTCACTCCTACCTTACTGCCCTGGCATACCTCTTTATTGGGGCGTTGAGCCTTCACAGGACCAAGGACCTCTCTTCCCATTGAAGTCCACCAAGGCCATCCTCTGCTAAATATGCAGCAGAAGTCATGGGTACTCCATGAGTATTCTTTGGCTGGTGGTTTAGTCCTTGAGAGCTCTGGGGAGGGGGGGTCTGGTTGGTTGATATTGTTGTTCTTCCTATGGGGTTGCAAACCCCTTTAGTTCCTTTAGTCCTTTCTCTAATTCCTCCTTTGGGGACAACTACTACATTGAGTGGTTGCTTGCATAGTGGTACGCTCAGAGAGAACATTAGCTAAGAGGTATTTATCCTGGCTTCTCCTTGTGTGGGCTCCAAAACACAGCCAGAGAAAGAGAAAGTTCTATACGTATTCTCTTCCTAAGGTTTTTTTTTTTTTTTTCACCTCCCTAGGACCCTTTTAGGTCCCTAGACTTAAAAGCTGGTATCAAAATTAGTCTTACTATAGAGTGCTATTTAAAGGTTTCAAAGTTTCCTTGAAAGAACTCAATGGGTTTAACAGTTGAAATTATTTTGCTACATTAAATTTTATTCAAATATATTGAAAAGGTTCAGTGAGGGGGGAAAGGAGGTCAATGTCTATTTAAAACTCAGTCTGGCTTGAATAGAGAGGCAAATTGTAAATTGCAGGGTTCAGTTAGAAAAGCAATTCAGTGGTTAAAAAAAAAACCAATTCATCATGAAGGAGCAGGGCCAGGCTGGGAATTAAAATGAGCCCAGTAGTTAGTCTAACAAGGGGAGAGAAGAGAAGCACATACGCTGAGTCTTCGTTACCCAGGTAACTATTTACAGTAGGAAACTGAGCATTACAGGGTCTTTGTCCGAAGAAAGCAAAGAACAGAAACGGTTTGCCATTTATTAGAGTTAGAACTGTGTGTGTGTGTGTGTGTATGTGTGTGTGTGTGTATCTTATCCTGCAAAGGACAAATCAATAAGAAAAAGTATCATATAGGTGGATGGATGGATGGATGGATGGATGGGAGGGCGATAGGGAGAGGAGGGATTGAGGGAAAGAGGGATCTGAGTCTATAAAGAAAACGGCATATAAAGCAATGGCTTCTCAAGCACAGATTTGTATTTCAACTGAGAAAGCTGATCTGGCTTCCAATATGATCTGAGCCTCTCCGTGAGATGGAGGATCTCCAATAATGACTGTGGTGTGTCTGACCAAGGGCCACACTCAGTAGTAAGCACAAAGAGTGTTATTGTTCCTTGATTATAGAGGGGACTTCTGAAGTGAGCTTCCACAGGGAAAGGTAAGCACTATGTCCCAGTAGCCACAGAATATGCAGAAAACGCAGGCATTCAATACTCTCCTCTCCAACAGTGGTTTCTCAATTAGGGTATTCTGTTTCCAAAGTTTCTTTTTTCTTTTTTCCTAATTTGTCTTCATACTACCATCTTAACACTAAATTCATTTTATTTCCCAATAAATTGTGTGAAAAGAGGGTGAAAATTCCCTCTCTTCGCAACAGTTTCTCTAACTCTTCTCTTAAGTCAAACCTATAATATAAATATACATGAGTATTATATATAATATATGTGGATATGTAAAATATATAAAAGTAATTTTATTTCTTAGACTTTTACCAAATTGTAAGTTTTCCTGCACTTTAGAGGTCTAATGAAAAGCTTATTGCAAAACTAATTCACATTTACTTCAAGGGAGTAGAGCAGACCTTGATTGGCCCTGCTCAATAAGGCTTCAAGATCGATATTTGCTCTTGATGACTCTGTTCGGGATCACATGTTGTAATATGTTTATGCAAATGCTAAGACTGAGGGCTAAATGCTTGTGTAAGAGAAGACAGTGTGTACTAACTAGCAATACAGCTAGTCTTCAGTGTGTCTGTGCTTCTAAGCATACCATGCAAATCCTTAAAGCTCATCTGTCAATTTAAAAAGTAAAGAAATAAGGAAAGTAGCATCCCCTAATGAATCATTATCTTCCTTACAGTATTTTACTGTGGCAGACTTAGGGGAAAGGAGTGAGAATTATAAAGGCTAGCCACTCAAAGGAAGAGGAGAAAGATTCCTTGACCTACAGGAAACTTCACTTTACTTTTATAGTTATCGCAAGTAGTCAAAGAAATACCTATGCCATGTATACAGATATATTCTTAATTAAAGACAAATTGAGCTAAGAGAAGTTTGCATGCCTCCCAAGGAGGCTGAAATACTCAGATTCTGCCAATACCTGGGCTCCATTCTTACTTTCTCTGATCTTATGAGACTATTACTCAACAAGCCAAAGTTCTTTCTTCAAAACACCAAAAGCTAATGAAAGAAGCAAATGACATAGAGTGACTACCCAGGCAAATAAGTAAATAAATAACTAAATAACTAAGTAGATGTCAACATGTCTTAGAGAACGCCATAAAAATATACATGATCCAAAGAAATTACCAGAAAATACATTGTGACTGTCTAAAGGAATATAGTTAATTTAATAATGTCCCTAAAAGTAAATACAGCAGTAGTACTAGAGCACACACTCCACTTATGGGAAACGTTATACAGCATTTGTATGATCTAAGATGTTGTCTGTTATTTTCTTGAATTAGAATAATCTTCAGAAAAATTTCCAAATCTACAACAGTGCTTGAGTAGCTCTGATCTCCAAGTAGGGAATGTTAACGGTAAGCTATACTCAAACCCTCCACGTGGGATTCATAGAAGCCTTCCAACTGAAACAAGTGCATAACACTCCAATCAGAGGTGTGCCCCTGTCTTAGTCAGGGATTCTATTCCTGCACAAACATGACCATTAAGCAAGTAGGGGAGGAAAGGGTTTATTCAGTTTACACATCCATACTGCTGTTCATCACCAAAGGAAGTCAGGACTGGAACACAAGCAGGGCAGGAAGCAGGAGCTAATGCAGAGGCCATGGAGGGATGTTCCTTACTGGCTTGCTTCCCCTGGCTTGCTCAGCTTGCTCTCTTATAGAACTCAAGACTACCAGCCCAGAGATGGTCCCACCCACAAGGGGCCCTCCCCCTTGTTCACTAATTGAGAAAATGACTTAGAGATGGATCTCATGGAGGCACTTCCCCAGCTGAAGCTCCTTTCTCTGTGATAACTCCAGCCTGTGTCAAGGTGACACACCAAACCAGCTAGTAAAATTGACCCCTTGTCAACTTGACACACAAACACATCACTATTAAGCCTCAACCCTTACTTTCTTACTCATCATCAAGATCTAAGTAATTTTAAAAGTCCCACAGTATTGTATATTAAAGTTCAATCCCTTTAAAATGACAAATATCTTTTAAAATTCAAAGTCTCTTAACTGTGGGCTCCACTAAAATACTTTCTTCCTTCAAGAGGGAAAAATATCAGGGCAACAAACACAATCAAAAGCAAAAATCCATCTCCAACCATCCAATGTCTGGGAATCCAACTCACGATTTTCTGGGATTTTCCAAGGGCTTGGGTCACATCTCCAGTCTTGCCCTTTGTAGCACACATGTTATCTTCTAGGCTTCAGCTACCTCTGCTCCATTGCTGCTGCTGTTCTTGGTGGTCATCTCATGGTACTGGCATCTCCAAAACACTGCATGACCGCTCCAGTCCTGGGCCATCAACTGCAACTGAGGCTGCACATTCACCAATGGCCTTCCATTACCTATCACAGTGCTTCCATGGCCTCAGCTGCTCTGCATGACCCCATTCATGCCTTCAAAACCAGTACCACCTGGGTGACACTTATACATTACCAAGTCCTGCTGCTGCACAAGGTATAACTTTGGCTATCTCTGGAACACAGCCTCTTTGTACTCTCAGAAAATACTTCCCAGAAGATGTCACCTCAGTGATGCTGGTCTCTTCTTAATCACTGCTAATTTGTTAGCTCCAGCTAACCAGCATCAATAGTCCCAGTTATGCAAAGGTTTCACTTTAATATTTCTGGTATCTTGTTAGTCATAGCTGATTCTTCAGCTCCAGCTAACTAGAACCACAGAATCTTATCAAAATAGCAATGGCCCTGATAAGAGTCTTTAATCTTCCCTCTGGAATTTCAAAAGCCAGACCTCCATCTTCTGCACTGTTCTCAACATTATCTTCCAAGCTCCTATACAACATCCGACAGAACTCTTAACACCAAATGGATCTTCTTGCCCAAAGTTCCAAAGGCCTTCCACAGTCCTCCCCAAAACATGGTCAGGTTATCACAGGAATACCCCACTATGCTGGTACCAATTTGTCTTAATCAGGGTTTCTATTCCTGCACAAAACATGTACAAGAAGCAAGGTGGGGAGGAAAGGGGTTTATTCAGCTTACATTTCCACACTGCTGTTCATCACCAAAGAAAGTCAGGACTGGAACTCAAACAGGGCAGGAAGCAGGAGTTGATGCAGAGGCCATGGAGGTATGTTCCTTACCAGCTTTCTTCCCCTGGCTTGCTCAGCTTGCTCTCTTATAGAACCCAAGACTACCAGCCCAGAGATGGTCCCACCCACAAGGAGCCCTCCCCCTTGTTCACTAATTGAGAAAATGCCTTAGAGCTGGATCTCATGGAGGCACTTCCCCAGCTGAAGCTCCTTTCTCTGTGATAACTCCAGCCTGTGTCAAGTTGGCACACAAAACCAGCTAGTAAAATTGACCCCTTGTCAACTTGACACACAAACAAGGATCACAAGGATCACAAGGATTACCTGGTAAATGTGCACGTTATTTCTCAAGACCATTTTAGCACATTTGCATAGTGGGTTCCAGCAGTGGGTGGGTCAGGGTGAGTTTCCCTGAACGAACACTCCCTGAACCCAGGAAGCAGATAAGTGGAGGAATGTCGCTGTCTGTTAGCATGCCTTGGAGCATTGAGTCACAAAGGTGACATATGCTTTTTCAGTATAATCTAACAATCAGAAAGATATTGGCACAGATAGGCATTAACTTCCTAGAAACAAAAAAGATCGGGGGGGGGGTGTCTCGTTTTCATACTTTTCCTACACTGATGTGTACACAAATACCCTAAAGATATACTAAATGTGGATTCTGAGTTAATAAGCCTGGAGTAGTTCTGATATCTTCATACCCTTGATGTGTTTCTGTACCTCACAAAGAGGTACAGAAGAAAATGATAGTTGACAAGGTGGGCTGTCTTCAAACAGATCATTCTTACTGAGGAGGCAGCGAGAGATGGGCTCTAAGATTGGGGATCGTCTCCGCTGACATTCAAAGGCTCTACGGTTAAATCACATGCAAACTGAAAGAAAGGTCTCTAGGGGCCCCAAATTTAAGTATAAATGGTTCTGCTACTTAGCCCTACATGATGAAGATTAAGTAAACACCTGACAGAAGGAAATAAATAGTGCACATAACACTTAGCATTAATGCCACGCATCCAGAAATATTAATCATCTTTTGGTTTGCTATTTGGTTGTAACATCAGAAGACAATACTAGATAACCACTTAACCAGGCAATCATCATGAACTAGGTTCTGGAGAGTTTGGATTATCCTGTAATCTTATGTAGAAGATATTTATGCACCTGTATTTAACAGATTCCCCAATATGATTAGAGTTTATAACATATGGAACAGGATAACAGCCATACTTTTGGTAAATTTCCCTTACCAAAAGCCCATGCTACGAAAGAAGTCCTTAACACAAATTGGGTTTATAGTTTTATAAAAATCAACTAAGGCAAGCCTTGGGCAGTGGTGGCACATGTCTAATCCCAGCACTTGAGAGGCAGAGGCAGGTGGATTTCTGAGTTCGAGGCCAGCCTAGTTTACAGAGTGAGTTCCAGGACAGGACAGCCAGGGCTATACAGAGAAACCCTGTCTCGAAAAACAAAACAAAACAAACAACCAAAAACAAACAAACAACAACAACAAATAAAACTAAGGCAAGCCATTCGTAATGATATCTGATGCCCTCTTCTGGAATGTCTGAAGACAGCTACAGTATACTTACATAAAATAAATAAATAAATGTTAAAAAAAAAAGATTGGCAATGATAACAATGGAGAAAGCAGTATTTTCTAACCACAAATATAGAGTAATTATCTTCCAGCTTGCCTGAAGGGAGTAATAGATATAGGTTAGGGTTTATATAAGATACCTGCATAATCACTAGTGTTTGAACTAACTTTCAGTCTCCTAGGAGTAAAAACAAAGGTTTGTCACATTACAGAGAGACTTACAGACAATAGTCTTTAAATAACCATACCCTAAGTCTCATGTGAAGGCCCACCCAAAGCAATTTTCTGAACAACCATGCTGAAATCAGTAATGTGTTCTAAGGATATTCTTCACATAGCAAAGGGAACCAGATGGGTGCTTAATGAACACATACAGAGAGAAGCCATGGTGATTAGGCACAAGTTTATACCATCACTCACCAAACTTTCTTTGCCTGGTAGAAAAATCCTAGTTTTGCATCCTGCCCATTTTGAGATTTTGAAGAAAAATAATAACTACAAGAAGCAACAAATTCTTCTAACTGAAAATGCCGCCTGGCCATTTTGATATTCTCATCCACTAGGAAAAAGGAGAAAGGAAAATAGCTTTTGTTACAGTGGCTGATCCTGTTCACCAAATAAAAGCAAGAATGACTGAAGGAGCTGATGGCTGGGAGGAGGAAGGCTGCAGCCTAGGTCATCCCCATACATGCCACTGCAAGGCTGCAGCCTAGGTCATCCCCATGCATCCCACTGCAAGGCTTCAGCCTAGATCATCCCCATGCATCCCACTGCAAGGCTTCAGCCTAGGTAATTCCCATACATCCCACTGCAAGGCTGCAGCCTAGATCATCCCCATAAATCCCAAGGCTGCAGCCTAGGTCATCCCCATGCATCCCACTGCAAGGCTGAAGCCTAGTCCATCTCCATGCATCCCACTGCAAGGATGCAGCCTAGGCCATCTCCATGCATCCCACTGCAAGGTTACAGCCTAGGTCATCCCCATGCATCCTATTGCAAGGCTGCAGCTTAGTCAACACCCATACATCACAAGGCTGTAGCCTAGGTCATCCCCATGTTTCCCATTGCAAGGCTGCAGCCTAGGTCATCCCCATGGATCCCACTGCAAGGCTACAGCCTAGGTCATCCCCATGCATCCTATGGCAAGGCTGAAGCCTAGGTGGTCCCCACATGTCCTGCTGCAAAGCTGCAGTCTAGGTGATCCACATGCATCCTACTGCAAGGCTGCAGCCTAGGTGATATCGACATGTCCTACTGAAAATCTGCATGGGCACAAATATGGACACTGATGCTTAAAAAAATGTCTTGGTTAAAGACACCTTCCTCTCAAAAATAGTGTTACGAGCAAGATTCAGGATGACCTTGAAGTTGTTCTCAGAGTCACACACATCTATAACTCTGTCTCCCTTACAGAAACAACTCTGGCCTTTGCTTAGACAGACAGTTTGGCTTGCTCCACAAGAATTACATTTCATTTGCATACATTTTGTATGGATATATGTATGGGTATAGCCTGTATTATATGCATATAGATGAACACATATATTATAAAGTACATGAGAATGTTTTCACCATTCATTTATATTTCTTCATCATTTATTTCTACTTTAATTTCCCCTGATTAGTATCACTCCATACATAGAGACATTCCTGACAGACCTTAATGTAAAAACCAGAAGAGCATGAATCCAAACAGCCATGATACTGACTCTTCATGAAGCACAGGTGACTGTCTCTGAGCAAGTGAAGAGCTCTATAAGCACGTCCTGTTTTATACACAGGAAACAGAATATGTGACTCCCTAGATCCCCTAGAGCTCTTAAATATACCATGTGTTTTATGGTCCTAACCATACATGTTTATCTAATGCAATATATATGTAATACATATGTAAATGTATAATGTAAATAATGTAATATATTCATATTTAGGCCACTGACCATAAACACTATGTTTATCTAATGTTTATAATTATTACATTATATGTAAATATATTATATAACTATATATTATATAACTATATATAATATATATCATATGCTTTACATATATGTTATATTATATTATATCACATATATTATATAACACATATATATGCTTTACATATAGATTGTATTATATATTATATCATATATATATTATATAATACATATATATGTTTTATATATTATATTATATTATGGTTCTCTCTTGAGAATTACCTTCAGCAGACAGACATGGGATGGTTGACGTTCTAAAGAAAAAGGCTATGAAGAATAACAAGGTCTTTGACGTTCATTGCCTCGCTCTATCTTTCATGGAGTTGAGATTTTCAACATTTTTTTCCAAACTAAGATCTTCCCCAAAGTTTCATCTATCTTGTAAATAATTTTTAAATTTAACTGGCAGAGTATGGATGTCAGTAACCAAAAGAAACTATGGCACTGAGAACTATCATGATAATAAATAGCCAATGTGTTCTAGAAGGAACCTGAATGGTAATTGAAAACAAAGTTAAATTCAGTAACACCAATGGCTATATGGTATATGCAAAGCTTTCTGCCATGTTGTTTCTCCATTCAAAAACTATTTTTGCAAGACAAGCATTTGCACTTTTAATTCTAGTGCTAGGGAAGAGGAGGCAGGTGGATCCTCAGGGCTGACCAGACAGCTGACATAATTAGTGAGCCCCAGGTTCCAGTGAAAGAGGGTGTTTCAAAGCAACAGAAAACTACCAAACCAAAACCAAGACATCTATTAGGGGGTAGGTGAGGAATAGTGCTCAAGGGAGATGTGCACCCATGTGTCTACACAACTGCACACATGTGCACCTGCACACAACCGCAAGCACACATACACACTAATATATGCACACACATACACTTACGAAAATGTATTTTCTGTCTTCAATTTATCTTTTCAAGAAACAGAAACTCCAGCCAATATACCCTGATAAACATCTAACTGGAGTATTTGCTCAGGCATCAGTGAATAACTCAGAAAGTGTTACAAAGGAGCCTTTTAGTCATAAGTAATAGATACCTGGGATGCATTTGGAAAGGGAGTTTAGAAATCGGTGTCCTATGCTTTCAAGTGAGGGCAGATCGACTAGCCAATCCCGCCCATCACTCTTCCTAAAGAGCACTGTGTGCTTGTGGTGAAGAGCTTAACACTGAAGGAAACCACAGAAGAGGAAGTACAAAATCATCAGATTAATGTTCTATGTTTTCTGCTTCTGCCGTAAAAGCCATCATCTGTTTTAGAATAAAAGCCCTGCCCATTGTAGAGATCTCTGCGGTTCCACAAATGAAGATATGTTGTACTTTATATAGCACACATGCTCAATAGGAAATTGAAATAAGTCAAATATATAAATTATTGAAAAACCAATAAAATAGGGCACCTTCCTTAATTAAAAAAATTTTTAATTATTCTATTGAGAACATCTGCAATTCTGACATACATACATCCAAGCCAGGGACCCTATATACAGAGTAATGTGTATAGCTGCAGCTTCCATATCAGCAGCAGAAAAAAAAAACCATGGAACCTATGATAATTTACAGTTCTGAAAGTTTATATAATCTAAGGAATATATTTATATCACAAATTATTTCAGCCCTATTTTAAGTTCCACAGACAATGTAAGGCCCACAGACAGAAATTCTTTTCTTTTTTTTATTAGATATTTTCTTTATTTACATTTCAAATGCTATCCCGAAAGTTTCCTATTCCCCCCCCCCGCCCTGCTCCCCTACCAGTCCACTCCCATTTCTTGGCCCTTCCGTTCCCCTGTACTGGGGCATATAAAGTTTGTAAGAGCCAGGGGCCTCTCTTCCCAATGATGGCCAACTAGGCCATCTTCTGCTACATATGCATCTAGAGACATGAGCAGAAATTCTTTTCTACTTCTCGTGTGGAACATGGCATTCTGTAAAGCAGAGGAAGGAGTTTTATTGTTAGTTCTAACTAACAATAGATAGTAACAATAGATAATAACAATGGGTGGATATGTTTAAAGTAGAAAATGGGGGGCTATAATCTTACTTGATTCAAACCCTGTAATATAGCAACTGTTTGGGACTATTTCTTAGAACTTCCATTGGGAACTTCCTTGACATGCTAAAGACAAAGTACAGTTCTATTCAAAGTGCCTCATTCAAATATCACCTGCTGCCACCAGAAAACAAAAAATTCAAAGAGACTATATTATTTTATTGAAGTTTTGATAACCTTCCATATTGTTCCACATTATCTTATCCTACATTCTCTTTCTTTTCATTTTCATCTCAGAATCCCAAGTGTTCTCATAAAGAACCAAAGACACAGACACACACACATACACAGACACACAGAGACACACAAATAAACACAGATACACACATAAACACACACAGACACACAGTCAGAGACACACAGACACACAGACACACACAGAGACACAGTCACAAACACACACATATACACACAGACACACACACACAGACACAGACACACACACACAAACACACCCAGATACACACACACAGACACACCCAGATACACACACACGTGCACACATACACACAGATACATCCAGATACACACAGAGAGACACATACACACACACACACACACACACACACACACACACACACACACAGTGAGCATTTAACTGCATTCAGCTAGGTAAACGTATGTTCCTCTTTACTCATTACTAAAGCCTTACATGCTCTTGCAACACGATAAAATGCACTTACTTTTAGATGCAAGTGACTGATAATACTAAAATTCCAAGCATTTCTTTCCAGCAACTGAAGCATATTAATTCAGGAATCTGAGATAGTTAAAATCATATTGTTGGAAAGATCCAGTTCTTGAACCCAACTCTTATATATGGCTAATTTTAACTATGTTATTAGGCTATCCTCATCATGTATGCATTGATTACATTAGGAGCAAAACATGCAAATGGAATAATGAAAACTAGTTTAATAATAGTATATTTTCTGAACATTAAAAAATTAAGCATTTTTAATAATGAACAAAGTATTGAAAATAATATGCAGTAAATGACTGAAAACCAATATATACTTTAAATAACTGAATGATAAAACCACAACAGCAGTAAACAAGTATAAAAATAGTCTGGTTGCTATTTTAAATAATAATCACATGCATTTTTAATTATTATAGAATTAAATGTTCATAATATGACAAAGGAAAGAATGTGACACAGTGGATAAAGAAGCAAAATAAAACCAGAAGGTCCTGGAAACACTTAACTGATATTATGTGATACAGAATAAGTTCACGATGCTCAACAGTTACAAGGAAATACTTCAAATTATGTCACCCATACATGAATCTTCCTCCGTGGTCCCTAGAAAAACACTCTGTACTAAAGAAATAAAAGTGCCTTAGAAAATCCTCTGTATAAAATAAGCATTCACTTTCTTCTCCATGCAAACATGTTAAACACATGGTTTTCTCCTTTACTGTCAGGTTGTTACCTCAAGCTACTACCAGCCAGTGTCTGACTCTGGCTTTTGTCTAGACTACTAAAGACCGAAACACAAGCGCATCTGTCACCATGTTGACCTGTGGTTGCTATTTTGCTTACTTCCTATGCTCTTCCTCTACAAACGTCATCTTGCCCTGGTGTCTAACTATTCCTGCATAGGCATTCTTTCTGGTTTTCTATTTTAGGGGGGCTGAGGGGTTGGTTGGGTTTAGTTGTGTTTGGGTGATTTTGAGAAAGTTATCTTTTCCCAACATGTGCATTTTTTTGGACAATGCTACCTATCTTATTCTTATTCTCAAATATCTACTCAGCCCCATCCTAAATGCTGAACCAAGTGTGTAAATGTGGTGTCTGGGGTGGGTATGGGTGTGTGTGTACATGTGTGTATGAGTGTGAATGCATATGTTTGTGCCTATATAGACAGGCTAAACAGCAGTGTTGCATATTTTTCTAAGTTACTCTTCACTTCAATTTTTGAGATGGGTTCTCCCATTTAATCTGGAGCTTACCAACTGGGCTGTACTGGCTGGCCAGAGACTTCCAGGATTCCTCCTGTCAGCCATCCCACACTTGGGATTACATACCCACATCACAGTGTTAAGATTTTTGTACAGGTGCTAGTGATCCAAACTCTGGACCTCATGCTTCCATGGCAACCACTTGACTGACTGGAATACACTCCTAGGCCCTTCGCTCTTTCTAATAGGTTCAGGTACCTCTGGGCCACAGAAGTCCCTGAAGCACTTTACACAAATCACAATTTAATCAAAATATGTGTTTTCCCAAAAGTATTTTGTCTTCTTCCTACTTCCCCCCTTTAAGGGTCGAGTCATGGATGCATTCAAGCTAGAAACTGAAGAAATCTCTTGGACTCCTTCCTTTCCTCAGGAGAGACCTGAACACCTCCACATGACCTGAAAACATCTCCCTCCAAAGCCACCCTTCCCTAAATCCTCCCTTGGCCTCACTCTGCCACTCCATACCCACCTTTATAACTCCTGGAATAAACCATGACAATGAATTACTCGAACACAACAAACTTCAGCAGCCCTTTCCACCTGCCTATGTCCTAGATTCAGTTACTTGTGATCTACCACTCTGGGGAACATTCAATGGAAAATTTCAAAATAAAGAATAAGTTTTCAAATGCATTCTCAGGAGAGTGGTGGTTTGTAAGGTAGTGGAATGAAACACTTCTCTAGCCAATGTGGTCACACTATATATGTCCTCCACCGGTTGGTAGCCTAGCAACTGTCTTTGTTATTAATGTCTTTACAGAATTTAGTATTATCCACAGCTTTGGGAGTCGCTAGGGTCTCGGAATGTTTTCCAGGCCTGCGAGTGACTAGGGAACACACGCACACACAATTACAAATATATTTTTCACTGATACCAAAATCAAATAAACACTAACAAAAAGAAGCTGGACATGGTGGCATATGCCTTTAGTCAGCACCAGGAGACAGAGGCAGGTATATCTCTGTGAGTTTGAGGTCAGCCTGGTCACATAGTGAGTTCAAGGATACCCTTAGCTACATACTAAGACCCTTTCTCGAAGAATAATAATAAGTAAAAGAAGGAGGGGGAAGAGAAGGAGGAGCAGGAGGAAGAGGAGCAGGAAGAGGAGGAGGAGGAGGAGGGAGAGGAGGAGGAGGAGGAAGAGGAGAAGAAGAGGAGGAAGGAAGAAGAGGAGGAGGAAGAGGAAGAAAATTAAGGCTTGATCATCACCCCAGAGTAAATAGTTCTGCTACTTTAACTTGTACTCTTCCACAGATTTTCTGTCTCCCACAGCAACACCTGTCAGCTACCTCCTTCCCTGTGACACAACCATAGAACAGGGTGACGCTATCCAGGATTAAAGTAGTAATGTGATTCTGTAATCTCCATGTTTAAAATTCCTATGTGAATCCAATATTGCTTTTGAGATTAAAGTTCAGAGCCCACAGCATGATATAAATCCCTGTTCCTATGACTCATAGCCAGCCGTTTTCTTCACTTCCAATCATGGTCTTACATCCAACATATCCATCTTCTGCCTGCTGTTTGAATAGCAGAATGAATTCATGCTGCAATCTTCATTCCTGAGGTTCACCCTGACGTCCCTTATTTGACAGACACCTGTCCCTTGTGCTACATCTGACTCTGTCTGTCTCAACTGGTGTGAACAGAATAATCCTAATCCCCTTTCATGTGCCTTAATCTCTACACAACGTTGCCTTTGCTGGTCAACTGCTGAAAAGAATATTACTGTTTTAAGGTGCCATTTTCTTTAGTATCAGTGAAAGTATAATGAAATCCACTCATTTTGGAATTAAGAGATCTGGATTTTACTTCTAAATCTGTTATTTGCTTCAGTATAATTGGGGTAAAGTAGCCTTTCAATGCTTTGATTTTCTCATCTTCAATATAAAAAGTTCAAGTATCTAAGAATAACAACTGAACGTTAAGTTACACAGAGATGGAAGCTCATAACAGAACAGAATCTATAGGGGAGAAGGCAGTGCATGGGGTGAGGCACCTAACACCATTGTAACTAGGAAGAAGGGAGATACCTAGAATGTGAATGCCAGGATGCTGATGTGCCAAGCACCCTTCCACACACAAGGCAGCCCCAACAAAGAGTTACATAGTACCAAGAACAAAGTTAATTGGGGTGGCAGAGTCTGGAAAGTTACTAAGACCTAAGGCTTCGATGGCAGGGGCTCAACTCCTTGCTGATACAAGTATTATATTAATAAGTTTTTATTGATCCACCAAATATTCATTGCCACAGTAGTTCTAAAATAAACTGAATGAAAATTATTAAGCTATTGTAGACCCCCTAGAGTGTCCTCTAACCATTCATAGATACCATAAAATTAAGTATTAAAGAACCATTGCACACACTAACTGCATCTAACTCATTCACTGTTCTTTCTTTAGCCTTTACCTGGCTGCAGGGTAGGAACACTGCAGGGTAATGCATGTGTTTTGATTGCAGTGAGAACCTCATTTGATGCTCAGTAAGTACCACGGATTGTGAAGGTCGAAAGAATCATTTATTTGCAACCATTTACAGAATTTGAACTTTTACTTTTTTTTTTACATCTCATATAGGATATATGAGATATAAATGTATCCCCCTACTTTCTATAACTCTACAGAAAAACAGCTCACCCTCATCTGCTGGCATGTTTGATCTCTGAACTAAAGACAGAGGCAACACACATAGAGTACACCAATTCTGAGTTCCAACTTTATAAGGCCTGCTCGTTTGCTCTTCCTGTCTTAACATTCCTGCCAACAACATAGTAACTTTCTGCTCACTGCTTCCTTTCATCTTGTCTCTAACATGCATACATGAAGATAAACATATGTCTTTGCATGCCACAACTTAGACCAGGACTGTCTGGGCCCAACGCCTTACACCAAGACTTAACCAGTCCAATCTGAATATTCATTAGTAAGATATAAATGTTCCCAGCTGTTTAAAACTCTAAAGTTTGTGATTGGCTGTTATATGGCAATAACTAACCATACCCCGTACCTGTTACCATTGCTTTCCCATATTGAAAATGCTAAGAAACTATGTAGACATCATTCTCATCAAAATAAATCTCTCATTTCAAGTAAAAACATTAACACCTGTCTCGAAAAAAAAAAAAAAAACATTAACACCTCTTAATTTTTTCCACTTTGTGTTCAAAATTATATAGTTATATAAAAAATATTTTATTTCTATGGAAAATAGGTCCAAAGTCCAGAACTTTATAGTTTGAGTCTTGAAAAAAAATGATATACTAAGGCCAGAGGAATGGTTCAGCTAACAACATGGGCTACTCTTGAAGTGGACTGAAGTTCAGTTCTCAGCACCATAGCAAGAGGCTGCCTGACAACTGCCTATTCCTCCAGCTCCAGGGGCTCCAATGTCTCTGTCTTCCATGTGCAGTGGGACTCATATGCATGTACTACACACACACACACACACACACACACACACACACACAAAACTAAAAATAAAACATATCTTTTTAACTAAAGAGGAAAAAAATTTTAAAGAAGAGCATGAAGAGATGACTATAGTAACAAACATGGCAATAAAATAAATTTCCCTGGAGGCTAAAATAAATTAACAACTAAGATCCAGTTAAGGTTAAACCAATATTCTTTGAGTGCAAGCCCTTCATATCCTGTTTCTCTCATTGACTTCTAGCTATTTGTACATTATTAAACAGGGAACCTGAAGACTATCCTGGTAAGCTTGAATACCAGTATGCCCACACCATTTATGAACTGGGTTTTATTAATGAGAAAATACTTTGCAAATAATATACATGGTTTTAGTTTTATGGTAGCTATCAAATTTTTCATTATTAAAAGATTATATTTTTATGATAATATAACTGCATTTGTAGTAGCCACTGGAGACTGGTCCCATTAAGATACTTCTAAGCAGTGGTTTTGTTTTTTGTTTTTGTTTTTGTTTTTTTTCCTACTTTTTATCAAATACAAATGATTAGAACTACTAGCAATGATCCTCTTAATCCAATCTAGGAAAGTTTTATAAATTAGAATATTTCCTTTAACTTCAAATTCTCCCCTGGATGACCTCCTCCGAATCACTGGATGTCAGTCTTGGCGAATAGTAAAATACATTTAAAGGGGGATTTTAGAGGCCTGAGGGTGTAGCTCAGGAGTAGAGTGCTTGCCAGGCATCTATCTATAAAGCCATGGGTTTGATCTATAGTACTGACAAATCAATAGGGAATATATTGCTCTTCATGGAATGAAGTGTTGCCTGATTCTGGAGTAAAAAATAAATATAACTAATAAATAAAATTAAGAATTTTCTTTGCTGTGATGGTTTCATGTGTGTATCAGTGTGATCACAGGTGTTGAGTTATGAAAGGTGGAGTTGGTGAGAGCCTGGGAACTGAGAGCCCAGCCCAGAGGTAAGGAGAAGAATACATATAGAAAATTCTGAGTCTCCTGCTCCCACTTAAATAAATTTAACAGACAAAAACTGTTACTACTCGTTTTATTCAGAGAGATACTAAAAAAACCAGTGTAATCATTTAGTTAAAAACCTACAAACACAAGAAATCTATATGAGTTTAGAAAACTGTATTTTTGTATTGGATTTTTCCAATGCATTCTATAAACAACATGAATAATAATTGTATACAAAGACTTCTTTCTAGGAAAAAATTATATTATAAAGTATTAGGACAGTAAGATACCAACATCAAAAACCATATGCCAATATTTCCATTGATATATCTGCTATGATTTTGCTAGACACTAGCACATAAGCACACAGAAACTCTGCCCTTCCACACCATGACCTGGGCTTCTCATTCTTCAACTTCACCAAATACATTGTAGCTTAACATAACCTCACAGAGCTTAGAATGAGAAATACCACAATATTCCTTCATGCAGAGTGAGGATCAAGTTAATGAGCAAAAATTAATCATAACAGCTTGCTTCAAACAGCATTCTTGTCAAAATTATGCAGTCTATAAAATTGATAGCTTAGAATACTCTCTGGAATCAAAAAACAAAAAACAAAAAACTCTTTTTCAATGGTATCCTGGCTCAAGTAACACTACTAAAAGATGAAGCATCTTACCTTGAAAAGAGAAAAATAGCTGTCATAAACAGGCTGTTTAGTATTCCTGCAGTATAAATAAAATCTCCTCCTGCCTGTTTAAGCTCCCTTTCTTTCCTAGTACTATTCTGTCTGAAGCTTTGTTGATGGATACCAAACTCTAAGTATCACCTGGGAAAAAGATAAAACTGAAGTTTATAGGAATGCATATGACTATGTCACAGCTAAGAAGATTTGGTGCAACAATTTTACTGCAGCCAGAAAACATATTCCTCCCTAATACCAGCAATACGGAAATAAAAAGAAATACACCTACAAAATTTCAATTAAACTGTATTAAAAAAAAAAGGAATCGTATATTGTACCCATACAAAGAAACAGTCCATAACCAGCCATGTTTATGTTTGCCTTCTACATAGACAAAGCATTCTGCTTTCTCAAAGTACTTCTTAAGATCTGCTAATGCCTCTCTATTGTAACTATTCTCAGCCTTTGTTTTTTTTTTTTTTTTAGAGCATGAAAGTCATGGGGGTGGAGCCTAAAGTGGGGGTGGAGCCTAAAGTTAGACCACTCCCTGTACTTTCAGTACCTAATAGAATCTAAGACNATTAAAAAAAAAAAAGGAATCGTATATTGTACCCATACAAAGAAACAGTCCATAACCAGCCATGTTTATGTTTGCCTTCTACATAGACAAAGCATTCTGCTTTCTCAAAGTACTTCTTAAGATCTGCTAATGCCTCTCTATTGTAACTATTCTCAGCCTTTGTTTTTTTTTTTTAGAGCATGAAAGTCATGGGGGTGGAGCCTAAATTGGGGGTGGACCCTAAAGTTAGACCACTCCCTGTACTTTCAGTACCTAATAGAATCTAAGACCAAAAAAAAAAAAAAAAAAAAAAAAGCATATGCTCAGTTGGTTGCATTCATCTGTCATTTGAATTCACATCTCAGTTCTTTCCTTTGTTAGAATAAATCACTGAGGCACAAATGTTACAGGGAACTGTGACGAATTTGCAATAAAGTAGAAAACCCAGATTCTTTTCCTTATTTTGAAAGCAGGATGTTATTTAAATCAATTCAAGATAATTTCGGAGATATTTTAAGACTTTAGAAAATGCCCTTGGATTTTTAAGTGTAAAATATTTTCATTCATGTTAAGAATTACAAAAAATAATAATAATGTAAACCCTGAACTATAAAAACTATTCAAGAAAATGGTATAGTAACTATGTAAACAGATCTTAGATAACAGAGGAAAGAAGAGAGCAAGAAATCTAAGAATAAGATCAGATGTGAACTGGATAGCTTTGCCCATGGATAGTATTAAAAATAATTTTGATTATCAGGTGGCATATGTACACTGTCATATTAATAAATTAGATATGCTTTGTAGCAATTTGTCCTAGTACCCAGTGGATCTATTACAGTCAGTAAATAAATTTAAATAGTGCTTATTCAGTGCTCTGCCATTATGGAGGGGACTAGCAGAGGAAGGATATATAATACATGGTATGGTTATACAGATGTACAATTGTATTAATAATAGTTCGTGAATATTAAGATATTTAGCAAGTTCAGTTCTACTACCATTACCACCAGAACTTTAAATCATATTTTAGCTCATCAAGTTCAGTCATACAAAAGTATTTATGTACCTCCAAAGAGTTTTAATATAAAACAAACTTGTGCATTGGCAATTACTAGGAATAAGGTTAAAAATCGAATGCTATGATTAAGATGTTTTTCCCTACATAATTTTTTCAAGCCGTCGAAAAGTTTTGAGTAGTTATTACCTTGAAAAGGTAAATAATGCACACATTACTGATAACTGTGTATGCCTCATTCTCTGAAAACTCTGCACCCAGACCCCTTTATTTGGTTCTCACAACAGCCCTTTAATGTTAGCATTGCCATTTTCTCCACCTCACAGATGAAGGTATTGAGGCCAGAGAGCTTTAGTGTATCATGTAAGGTCACAAAGCAAAAGTTAGAGCTGGGTATAGATGAAGCGAGTCCAGCAGGGTCTGAAGTCCAGAGTTAGAAGTAAATAATTCGCCCATCCATCTAACCATCACAGTGATTTAGACTGAGCAGTGAAAACACAAAACTCTAATGTCCCACTCATCTAAGTCTACCATGAATAGGTACTGTACTGAGGAATGAAATAGAGTCACAGGTAAAACTATTACATGCAGTTCTTCAGCTCCAGAAAAGACAATGTTGAAAAAAAAAATCAAAGAATTATGAGAATAGGACCTATTGTATGTGGGAAATTTTTTCAATGGATAAGAACTAAGTTTGAATAGATATAATGGAGATTCTAGCAGACATTTAGAGCTATGAATACCAGATAGTATTTTAAGTAGGAAGAAACCTCAAAACACTGAAGAATTTTAAGTTGGTGAATGACATACAAGTAGAATAATTTAAAATCTTCATCTGTTAGCTTATAAAAATCTACAGTTGGTATGCCAGTTAAGAGGCTATTGCCATGATGAAATTATTTTTAAAAAGAAGAGAGGAAGGGATGAATTGTATTTCAAGAAAAAAATGTCAAAAAGTTAGCAAGAAGAAAGATGGAGTGAGTTGGGAAAAAACTGGTCTCAGAGTTAGAATAGAGCTTCAAAACCAGGTTCCAGGTACATGGCAAAAATGGACAGTTTCGAAGATGAAGAAGAGAGGACTGGCTGCAAATGGAATGAGTAACTGCAAGTTATTCTACCCCAAGAGTGTACTTCATCAAACTGTTGGGCAGCACAAGAAAATGAAATGCTGCATTATTACAATCTGACACCATCTCTCTAACTTCTAGACATGCCTGAAATTGTATGCCCCAGCAACGGATTAAGTAAACCAGAGCAAATAAATTCATGTTCCCAAACTTTACATCAAGGGTCTATTAATCTGCTTCACAGTGAGGATTAACTGCATTAAGTACATGAAAGGACTATATTTAAAACAGACGTTATAGTAAACACTCCAAGAAACTAGTGTTTTCAAATAAAACCCCCAGGTGGATTGTGCTCATCAGAAGCCAGCAACTCAGTGTAGCACTGATCATAAAGTAGAACACTGAATGTTAAACCAGGCCCTTTCCCTGTGGAGCAATTACTATACAATTTTCTTCTTTACAATACCAAATGAAGACAGTAAAGAAGAAATTTCAGAATAAAAAGGTTCACAACCTGCTTCACAAACAGCTCCTATTATCAAGAGGCAATCTCTTAAACAGCACAAGACACCACTGGTTTTGTTTTGTTTTGTTTTGTTTTGTTTTGAGATTTAGCTTTGTTTTCTTAATGGAAAGTTATAGTAATCAATGCCTCCTGAAAGTCGTCAAAATTGGATCAGCAGACCTCTACAGTATGTTGATGATCTCTTACAATAAAATCAGAATGAGAAAGGGAAATTGTCTAAAAGGACCATTGAGCCAGGTAATAGATTCAATCTCATATATCCACACAGCAGGAACCAAATTAAAATGTAGATGGGATTCTAATATAGTCCAACTGGAAAGACTTGCTCCAGTTTCCTACAAGTGCTAGCTTGCTGTTTGCAAACAGCTATTCTCAAAGTCACAAAATTGGCCATATTAATTACTTCAGACACTTTTACAGGTATAAAGATGTAACTTTGAACAGTATCAAGTCCACAGTGCATGAGATAAAATGACCAAAACTCCAAAGCTAGAACAAGCCTGTTCTATGAACAGATCAGTCTTGAAATAGCATCTGGGTGACTCATCCTTCTCCTCTGTAACTGATTAGCCCACCACCATTCCCAGGAGAACTATGTTAGAACTACCTGTTTTCAGCACATCTGTAAAAAAAAAAGGCCATGTGTCTAAGGTGTGTTTCCAGTGATCTGGAAGGTAGGTTAGCAGAGCTTTGTCTGCAGGAAATCATTGTGCTGTTTCAGTTTAAAAATAATAAGGGGAATATGAAGGAGAAAAGAAAAGGCTTGAGAATAATCAATCTGTTCTTCCAACAGTCTTAGCCACTGTATGTTATGAAAGCAGTACAGCAGCTTACAAAAAGGCATAGTTTATACACTATGGCATACTACAAATATGAATATTTATGTTATTTACAAATTTGAAAATATGATTATAAATGCCCATATAGCTCTAGTGCACAGAACTCTCAGGGTATTAACTTAGAAAAATCAGAAGATTTTCTTTAAGTTTCTAAAAAGAAAACATTGTAATAACCACAAATTTTGTTTAAGTATATAATTTGCTATGTGAAAACAAAATTTAAATTCATTGTAATAGCCTAATAAAAAACTAAAAATTAACAGTAAAGATATTAATTGGCTACATTTATAATAAAATGTAATGAATTGGAAATAAGTAAAATATGTAAACACACATATTAGAAATTTTAAATTCAGTTGTATTCATGTCCCAGGGCTATTGTTAAAAAGGTGCCACCGACTGGCTAGTTTACCCAGTATAATTTACTATCTTATGGCTCTGAAGACTAAAGTCTAAAACCAAGGCAATTAGATTTGATTATTTCAGAGAAATTTGAGAGAGAATATGTTCAGTGTTCCTCTCTTAACTTCTGGCTTCAGAGAATCATCAGCTTGTCAATGATATCACGTGAACTTCTAACTGTATGTATCTCTTTTAGTTAGGGTTATTAATGCGGTGCTGAAACACCATGACTAAAAGAATCTTGAGAAAGAATGTGGAGGTGCTGTTTACTGGCTTGCTCCTCTGGGCTTGCTCAGCCTGCTTTCTTCTACAACTCAGGAACACAAGCCCAGATGTTGCCAGCATCCACAATGGGTTAGGCTCTCCTGTATCAATCACCAATTGATACGGGAAACTAGACGAAATAAAGGGTAGAGTGGTAACAAAGTAAGGTGGGAACTTAAAAATATAAGAAAATAGGAAAGAGGGGAAAAAAAGAGAGAAAACTTGGGAATGAGAAAAGAATTACAATTTAGTGTTATGAGATTAGAAATTGCCAAGGGTTGTAAGTCTTGGGCTCACGTTCCCAAACTCCTCTGTGCTCATACCTGTTCAGGTCTCTTGGAATTCATAACCACCCAGAGTCTATCTCCCTCTACCATGATGGAAATCACCTGCTGCCAGGATGCACAAAACTTGTCTTCATTATGTCCAAGTCAGCACTCTAAGTTCAGGATCTTCTTTATGACCTCTGAACTCCACCACAGCAAAGCCCATTAGATAGTAATCAGGGGTATATCTTCCACAATAGATATTAAGCTGCTTGAAAACAATCATAATCTCATACTTAGCCTGAGATGAAACACAGGCTGTCCTCATTTTTTACAGTTCCCTCATAACTGAAGTAAATTGAAGCACATAAGAAAGGCATCATTCAGATAAGCATGAGCTTCACATAACACAAAATTGTGCAAAGCAAGGACTGCCTGAACACATTAGAGTTGAATATTTTTATATACTAAACACTCATGAAGATATGAATGAGTTTTTCATAGTAGGTTACACATAACCTTAAAATTGAATAGAATATTTTAAAATGAAAGAAGATTATGTTGATAAAAGACTAAGGACAATGTGTTGTTATGAGGACACTCTCACCCCAGTTCTTTTCCCGATTCTGCTCTAAACAGTCATTCACCTCTTCCACTTGAACATTCTCAAAGCCTCTCACTACTCTGTCATCACTGCTAAAGCTTACTTCCTGGCCTCTGCTCCAACCTGGACTATTAAAGAAGCCTAACTAGCCATCCTCCAGCCAGTGAACGGATCACTTGGATTTCTAAACAAATATATATCAAGTAGAGAAACACACACACACAAAAACGGTTTATAAAACTTTGCCTTTAATCCTAGGACTCTAAGGCAGAGCCAGGCAGATCTTTGTGAGTTCAAGGCCAACCTAGTCTACAGAGGGAGTTCCGGGACGGCCAGGGCTACACAGAGAAACCCTATCAGGAAGAAAGGAAAGAAAGGAAAGAAAGGAAAGAAAGAAAAAAAAGAAAGAAAGAAAGAAAGAAAGAAAGAAAAGAAAGAAAAGAAAGAAAAGAAAGAAAGAAAGAAAGAAAGAAAGAAAGAAAGAAAGAAAGAAAGAAAGAAAGAAAGAAAAGGCAGATAGAAGGAAGGGAGGGAGGGAGGGAGGGAGGGAGGGAGGGAGGGAGGGAGAAAAGGAAGAAAGAAATGAAAAAGTAAACATAAGAACCCTAGCTAGCCCTTCTACTAAAATCCAGAGACCCAGCGAGAGATTGAAATCAATAAGCAGTAGTATGTGAAATGATGCTCATAATTTAAGTTTTATTTAAATCAGAACAGAGAATATGTATGATTTATAGCATGTATAATTTGGGAAATATTAAAAAGAATCAGAGATTTTCCCTTGAGGTAAAATTTCAAAGAAAGCTACTAAAATTGAAAACATAAAAGGTCATATATATGCAATTATTTAGGTTGAAATATTTAGATATTTCAATATTAAAATATTAGAATTTTTAAGTCACCAATAAAATAGACTTGGCCTAGAGGTCATGAGGTACAGTGGACATAAAAAGAATCTCACCTATTCCATCTAATGGTTCATAAACAGAAGCCAACTGAACTTAGAAATACAGTAATAATAAGTGCAAAAAAAAAAAAAAAAAGAAAGAAAATAAAAGAAACCAAAAACTTGAGTGTCTCCATATGGTTATGCAGCTTGGTGTTCTGGTGGGACACCTAACAGTGGAAGTGAGGGAGGTGTTTCCCCTTTTTCTGTCTATGCTGGGACACTTTTCTTCATACTGGGTTACCATGTCCAGCCCTGATGAGGAGGAGTTGTGCCTAGTCTTATTGTAACTTGTTATGCTATGCTCGGTTGATATTCCTGGGATGCCTGCTCTTTCCTGAAGGGAAACAGAGAAGTAGACTAGGAGAGAGGGGAGGTGGGGGTAGGGGACAAGAAGGAGTGTAAGGAGGGGAACCTTCAGTAGGGAAGTAGGAAAGGATAATAAAAAAAAAAATCAATGTCTGCAATAGATAAGTATCTATAAAACAGAAGTCCAACATAGAGCAGTTTGTGCAGTGTGACTCCATTTTCACAACACTGTGGGAAAAGCAGAATGAAGATGACAAATGCAGGTGATATCTCTATATGGTGAAGAAAGTATCCTCTATCTTTATTGTGCTATGTGTCAATTTTTTGTCACTATGACAAATGGTGATGGCTAGTTTTAATTGTCAACACCAAACACCCTTAAAAGATAATCTCGAGGAGGGTGGCCTAGATCAAAATGGCCAGTAGGCCTGTCTATGGGTGATTATTCTGATTGTATTAACTGAGGTGGTATACTGGCCTGGCTAATACTAAGTCCAGCACTCCTCTGAGGGGGTGAGTGAGGATAGAAAAGAAAACGGAGACACACAATAGTTAGAAATTGGGAGGACTATGCAGTCAGTACTACAGCAGCCCTGAGTTTAATTTTTTTTTTTTTTTTTTTTTTTGGTTTTTTTTGAGACAGGGTTTCTTTGTATAGTCCTGGCTGTCCTGGAACTCACTTTGTAGACCAGGCTGGCCTCAAACTCAGAACTCACTTTGTAGACCAGGCTGGCCTCGAACTCAGAAATCTGCCTGCCTCTGCCTCCCAAACGCTGGGATTAAAGGCGAGCGCCACTATGCCCAGCTGAGTTTAATTTGCTTATTCTTTATATACTTTACAGTATCATGGGAAATAAAGTCACAAGTCAGCAGAGACAATGGTTGACATACATTAGATATCAGCATCCATCTGGAGGCCTCCCTATTCCTTGTCCCTTCCTGCATGATTAACAGAACATTTAGCCCCTTGCCTTCAGCTTCCCTTCCATGCCTCTGCAGGCCAGAAGATCTGACAGCAGACCCTTACCTGACTCTGCCTAACAGGAAGGCAAAATGGCTCCAGGCAAGGTCAGAAAAAACTCTGCTGGCTGGGCGCTGGTGGTGCACGCACACCTTTAATCCCAGCACTGGGGAGGCAGAGGCAGGCGGATTTCTGAGTTCGAGGCCAGCCTGGTCTACAAAGTGAGTTCCAGGACAGCCAGGGCTATACAGAGAAACCCTGTCTCGAAAAAAAAACAAAAACAAAAACCAAAACAAACAAACAAAAAACCAAAACAAACAAAACAAACAAAAACAAAACTCCGCTGGTGTGTGGTGTAAGGGTGAGGACGGCAAGAAACAGCATGCATATTCTCTCTCTCTCTCTCTCTCTCTCTCTCTCTCTCTCTCTCTCTCTGCTTTCGAGGGTAGATGTGACTAAGGCTGATTCAAGACCTGCAACCTTTACTTCACTACAGTGATAGACTGCAACCCTGTACCTCTGAGCTGAAATAAGCCCTTCCCCTGTTTCCATCAGGGTGTTTTATATAGCACTGCATTAGAAAATTAAAATACAAAGACTCTAGAAAACAACTTAAAAAGAATTATTTATTTTGTTCTGTGGTTTTAAATATTTAAATCCTTATAGATTTTCAATCAAAAGCTCCTTAGCCCCATGGCACAGAACAGATCATGTGTGTGTATGTCTGCCTGTATAGAGACTGGAAGAGAGTAGTGTGCTGTGCTTTTTATGTAAGAGATTGAATGCTTTTTATAACAAAAGAATAAATATTATTGCATATCTAACACTAAATTAAAATAAATTTCAACAGAATTAGACATTCAGTTGATTTTTACTATATTTTTAAATATATTTCTTATATATTCTAAGAGAGTTTTCATAATATTATTCTTTACAAGATAGTCATTCAGCTGATTAGCATAATCTTTCAAGTACTGAACGTTTTGATTACTTTCTTCATCAGTAAACTCCAGGTTTACTGAGAGATCTCACCCCAAAATTAGGTAGAGTACAATAAAGGAAAGTACCCAAATTCAATCTTCGGCTTCCACATGCACAAAGATAGCAAGTGAATCCACACTTGTATACGAAAAGATACACTTACAAAACTGTAGTTCAACATTGACTCCAAAAAAAACTAAGTATTATCTTAGATTAAACTTTATCCCAAATTCTACAAACTATCAAAGACCTACTTTGTTTGAAGACTATAAATTTATTTAATAAAAAGGGCCAGTTTCAAGTCAGTGACCTGAATGAAGTTTTCAGAACACACACTGGGTGGCCTGTAACACCAACTCCAGTGGAACAACACCCTCTTCTAGCCTCTGAAGACATATCTAGAAACATGGCAGACACAGACACACAGAGACACAAATAAAATAATAATAATATTAAAATAGCTCTTTAAAACTTAAAAAGATTCCTGGATATGAAGATACTCTTATACGAGAAATGACAATTAGGTTGTTTTAGTTTATTTATTTATTTATTTATTTTACATCCAATCACAGCTATCCCTCCCTCCTCTCCTCCTAGTTTCTCCCTCTCTTTTCCCCTCCTCCATTGTTCTATTTTGTAAACCAGCCATTGTATAATTCCCCAGGGGCTCCCTCCTTCACTTTGTGTTAGTTAGATCTTAGAACTCCTATCAGGCTTCACTACATTGGAAGTCCCCACTAGTACAACTTGAGACTCTCTTTCACTGCCAGTAAGGCAGCACCAAACCCTTAGTTAAATGACACAAATTGCTATCATTCAACCAATAGCTGGCATTTATCATCTTAGAGTATACATAGTTACAATAAACACTTACAATCTAATTACTGGCAACTTCATGAACATAATGACCCTTGGAAAAATCTAGAAATTGCTACCACCAAGTCGCTTCTCCCATCTGACCACTGAAGCATTTCTAACAGTGGAACAAATGCGTTCACCCAATACCCCATAGTATAGAGGAACACCAATTGACTACAAACCACTACATACTGAGGGGGGGAAACACTCTACAAATAAAGGAAGAAGAATGACTAACATATGCTAAGCGCTTATTCTGTAAGTTCCTACCACAGTAGAAACTTCATGGCTATTAGCTTGGTTGATCCTCAATAACTACTGTCCTGAAGGAGGTAATATATTTTATTTACACAGCAAAGAAATTGAGTCCCAGAAAGTAAGTCTAAAAACAGAATCCAAATTTGGACTCCCAAACTCTTTAGCCCTACTTCATAAACTCCTAAGCATATTTTCTGTCCATTCAGAACATATATTTTCCCATAAAAAGAAGCAGTCCTGTATTACAGACTATCTTCAATTTATTCCTACTTAAGGAAAAATACTGGATATGTTTTATAAATTAACATTCAAGTCAAGCTTTCACCCTGAGGGAATGGAGTCAAATAAGTAATACAAAAGAACAATGTCCTTTAGGGTGTGAAAGTTCAATTATCTTTGTTCATACACAAGTTTGTCCATAGGCAATATTGCTGTGGAATAAAAAATGCAGAGCACAACCATCTACCAATTACCCTTTATTTACTTACTATCATGACTCATGGGATGTTGAGGTGCCATTTCAAGCCCTTTGCCTTCTGCATAAAAGCTACAGTATCCATATTCTATTTAATGCTAGATATATTTTATTTTGAAAGCACAAAGATATGCATGGGTAATTTCCCATCATGAACAACTACACTGAATAGTTATAAAATTTAAGTCCTCTATTTGTGGAACGAGAGGTATCTCATTTTCTACTATACCTTATCACTTTGTCAATTGAATGTTATGGATAATAGTGAAATATTTTCATTTTAATCTCCTCTTTGCCCAAAGCTACAGAAAACATCAGTAGAAACATTAAGAATTGCTCTACATTTTAATAGTTTACATTACTTAATAGTTTACAATATATCATAAGGCCAGGTGTCTTAGTCAGGGTTTCTATTCCTAGACAAAACATCATGACCAAGAAGCAAGTTGGGGAGGAAAGGGTTTATTTGGCTTACACTTCCACATCACTGTTCATCACCAAAGGAAGTCAGGACTGGAACTCAAACAGGTCAGGAAGCAGGAGCTGATGCAGAGGACATGGAGGGATGGTACTTACTGGCTTGCTTCCCCTGGCTTGCTCAGCCTGCTCTATTTTTTTTTTTCCTCTTTATTAGATATTTTCTTCATTTACATTTCACATGTTATCCAGAAATTTTCCCTTACCCTCCCGCATCCCCGCCCTGCTCCCCTACCCACCCCTTCCCACTTAATGGCCCTGGTGTTCCCCGGTACTGGGGCATATAGAGTCTAGAACCCAAGACTACCAGACCAGAGATGGTCCCACCCACAAGGGGCCTTTCCCCCTTGATCACTAATTGAGAAAATACCCCACAGCTAGATCTCATGGAGGCATTTCCTTAACTGAAGCTCCTTTCTCTGTGATAACTCCAGCTGTGTCAAGTTGACACAAAACTAGCCAATACACCAAGTAACATTTTACATTTGAGAGCAGTTGTTAATTATGGAACCACAAATATTTGTGTTAAATAAAAGTTACAAGCAAAGCCTATTATTTAAATGATTGGCATCCATTAATATTGCTTGGTAAACACAAATTATTTCATTCTTAATTTATATAAACTTGAAAATGGTTTATGAATATTTTGCCAATATTTCAAAGTAGATTTCAATGAACTTTAAACCATCAAAGAAATTTATGTGCTGCACTGTTAAATAATTTTTCACCTTTAATTTTTTTTTGTATCTATGGTATATCTTTTTGTCTAAAACAAATGTCTCATTCCAAACTCATGACCTTCAGTTGAGTTATCCGTATTCAGCTTTAGTCAGTGTTTCCTAATTGCCCTGATTCTCTTTATAATGCTTACCTGGCTTCAGCCATTTTACTAAAATTGACTTTGTATATCATTCATTTCTTTTCTATGTCCTCCATCTTTAAATTATGCAAATATTAGAAATATACTTCATTATATAGAATCATGAAATTTTGATGTACTTTGTTAAAATTACTTTGTCATGTATAGGCATGGGTTTTTGTTTGTTTGTATATTTCTATATCACTGATTTCAGCCCTGAGTTTGATTATTTCTCCTTATCTACATTTTCCTCTTGCTTTTCTGGAGCTTTCAAGTGCGTATGTAAGCTTTTATCTACAGATATCTATAGTTATATATAGAACATTTTATCCTAAAACAAAATGATATACCATCTTCTCAGCTTATGGTACCTTCTCCAAAATTCATCATATAATTTATCAAAACACAGGCCACAACAGATACAAGAAGACTGAAATAATCCCGCGCTTCCTCTCAGATCAACACGGACTAAGGCTGGTCTTCAATAACAACATTAATAATAGAAAGCCCACATACTCGTGAAAGCTGAGCAAGACTCTATTCAGTGATAACTTGGTCAAGAAAGAAAAAAAAATTAAAGAATTTTTAGAGTTTCATGAAAATGAAGCCACAACATACCCAAACTTATGGGACACAATGAAAGCAGTCCTAAGAGGAAAACTCATAGTTCTGAGTGCCTCCAAAAAGAAACTGGTGAGAGCATACACTAGCAGCTTGACCGCACACCTGAAAGCTATAGAACAAAAGGAAGCAAATTCACCCAAGAGGAGTAGATGGCAGGAAATAATCAAACTCAGAGCAGAAATCAACCAAGTGGAAACAAACAAACGAAAAAAGAACTATACAAAGAATCAACCAAACCAGGAGCTGCTTCTTTGAGAAAAATCAACAAAATAGATAAATCCTTAGCCAAACTAGCTGGAGAGCACAGGGACAGCATCCTAATTAACAAAATCAGAAATGAAAAGGGAGACATAACAACAGAAACTGGGGAAATCCAAAACATCATCAGATCCTACTACAAAAGCTTATACTCAATAAAACTGGAAAACCTGGATAAAATGGACAATTTTCTAGAAAGACACCAGGTCCCAACTTTAAATCAGAATCAGTTTGATGATCTAAACAGTCCCATATCCCCTAAAGAAATAGAAGCAGTCATTAATAGTCTCCCAACTGTCTTAGTCAGGGTTTCTATTCCTGCAAAAACACCATGACCAAGAAGCAAGTTGGGGAGGAAAGGGTTTTTTCAGCTTACACTTCTACATCATTGTTCATCACCAAAGGAAGTCAGGACTGGAACTCAAACAGGTCAGGAAGCAGGAGCTGATGCAGAGGACATGGAGGGATGCTCTTTACTGGCTTGCTTCCCCTGGCTTGCTCAGCCTGCTCTCTTATAGAACCCAAGACTGCCAGCCCAGAGATGGTCCCACCCACAAGGGGCCCTTGATCACTAATTGAGAAAATGTCCCACAGCTGGATCTCATGGAGGTACTTCCCCAACTGAAGCTTCTTTCTCTGTGATAACCCCAGCTGTGTCAAGTTGACACTCAAAACCAGCCAGTACAATTGACCCCTTGTCAACTTGACACACAAATACATCACTAGTAAGACTCTACCCTTATTTCTTACTCATCCCCAAGATCTTAAATAACTTTAAAAGTCCCACTGTCTTTACATATTAAAAGTTCAATCCTTTTAAAATATCTAATATCTTTTAAAATCCAGACAATTTTTACAATTAAAAGTCTCTTAACTGTGGGCTCCACTAAAATACTTCCTTCAAGAGGGAAAAACATCAGGGCACAGACACAATGAAAAGCAAAATCAAACTCCAACTGTCCAATGTCTGGGATCCAACTCATGATCTTCTGGGCTTCTCCAAGGGCTTAGGTCACTTCTCCAGCCATACCCTTTGTAACACTCACCTTGTCTTCAAGGCTCTAGCTGCCTGTACTCCACTGCTGCTGCTGTTCTTGGTGGTCATCTCATGGTACTGGCATCTCCAAAACACTGCTGTCTTCCACTGTAACTAGGCTTCAACAGTAGCCTCTCATAGGCACTCTTCATGGTGCCAAGCCTCAATTCCTTGGCATGACCCCTTCAGTCCTGGGCCATCAATTGCAACTGAGGCTGCACCTTCACCAATGGCCTTCCATGGCATCTCACAGTGCTTCCATGGCCTCAGCTGCTCTGCATGACCCCTTCATGCCTTCAAAACCAGTACCACCTGGGTGACTCTTACACCTTGCCAAGTCCTGCTGCTGCACGAGGTACAACTTTGGCTATTTCGGAACATAGCCTCTTTGTACTTTCAGAAAACACTTACTAGAAGATGTCACCTCAATGATGCTGGTCTCTTTTTAATCACTGCTAATTTCTTAGCTCCAGCTAACCAGCATCAATAGTCCCAGTATTTCAAAGTTTTTGCTTTAGTAGTTCTGGTATCTTGTTAATCACAGCTGATTCTTCAACTCCAGCTAACCAGAACCACAGAATCTTCACAATCAAACTATCAATGGCCCTGAAAAAAGTCTTTAATTTTTCCTCTGAAATTTCACAAGCCAGGCCTCCATCTTCTGCACTGTTCTCAAGATTATCTTCCAAGCTCCTACACAACATCTGACAGAGCTCTTAACACCGAATGGATCTTCTAGCCCAAAGTTCCAAATTTCTTCTACAGTCCTCCCCAAAACATGTCAGTTTGTCATAGGAATACCCCACTATGCTGGTATCAATTTGTCTTAGTCAGGGTTTCTATTCCTGCACAAACATCGTGACCAAGAAGCAATTAGGGGAGGAAAGAGTTTATTCGGCTTACACTTCCATACTGCTGTTCATCACCAAGGAAGTGAGGACTGGAACTCAAGCAAGCCAGTAAAGAACATCCCACCATGGCTTCTGTATCAGCTCCTGCTTCCTGACCTTTTTGATTTTCAGTCCTGACTTCTTGGAAAGATGAGGAATTCAAGGCCCTTACCTAAACATAGTAAAAGCAATATACAGCAAAACCAGTAGCCAACATCTAACTAAATAGAGAGAAACTTGAACCAATCCCACTGAAATCAGGGAGTAGACAAGGCTGCCCACTCTCTCCCTTTCTATTCAATATAATACTTGAACTCCTAGCCAGAACAATTAGACAACAAAAGGTCAAAGTGATACAAATTGGAAAGGAAGTATTCAAAATCATCACTATTTGCAGATGATATGATAGTATACATAAGTGACCCCAAAAATACCACCAGAGTATTCCTAAACCTGACAAACAATTTCAGCAAAGTAGATGAATATAAAATTAACTCAAACAATGGCCTTCCTCTCCATAAGGAATAAACAGGCTGAGAAAGAAATTCGGAAAACAACACCCTTAACCATAGTCACAAATAATATAAAATATCTTGTTGTGTCTCTAACTAAGTAAGTGGAAGATCTTTATACTAAGAACTTCTAGTCTCTGAAAAAAAAAAAAAAGATTGAAGAAGATCTCAGAAGTTGGAAAGATCTCCCATGCTCATGGATTGGCAGGATTAATATAGTAAAAATAGCCATCTTTCCAAAAGCAATCTATATATTCAATTCAATCCCCATCAAAATTCCAACTCAATTCTTTAAAGAGTTAAAGAGAGTAATTCACAATTTCATTTGGAATAACAAAATACCTAGGATAGCAAAAACTGTTCTCAACAATAAAAGAACCTCTGGTGGAATCACCATGCCTGACCCCAAGCTGAACTACAGAGCAATTGTGATTAAAAAAAAAAAAAAAACTGCATGGTATTGATACAGTGACAGACAGGTAGATCAATGGAATAGAACTGAAGACCCAGAAATGAACCCAAACATGTTTGGTCACTTGATCTTTGAGAAGGAAGCTAAAACCATCCAGTGGAAAAAAAGACAGCATTTTCAACAAATGGTGCTGGCACAACTGGTGGTTATCATGTAGAAGAATGGGAATTGATCCATTCTTATTTCCTTGTACAAAGCTCAAGTCTAAGTGGATCAAGGAACTCCACATAGAACCAGAGACATTGAAACTCATAGAGGAGAAAGTGGGGAAATGCCTTGAAAATATGGGCACAGGGAAAGTTTTTCTGAACAGAACATCAATATCTTGTGCTGTAAAATAAAGAATGGACAAATGGGACCTCATAAAATTGCAAAGCTTCTGTAAGGCAAAGGACACTGTCAATAAGACAAAAAGGCAACCAACAGATTGGGAAAAGGTCTTTACCAACCCTAATTATGAGAGAGAGCTAATATCCAATAAATGCCAAGAACTCAAGAAGGTAGACTCCAGAGAACCAAATCACCCTATTAAAAACTGGGGTACAGAGATAAACAAAGAATTCTCAACTGAGGAATTCCGAATGTCTGAGAAGCACCTAAAAATTGTTCAATGTCCTTAATCATCAGAGAAATGCAAATCTAAACAACTCTGAGATTCTACCTCACATCAGTCAGAATAGCTAAGATCAAAACCTCAAATAACAGCAGATGCTGGCAAGGATGTGGAGAAAGAGAAACACTCCTCCATTGCTGGAAATCAGTCTGGCAGTTCCTCAGAAAATTGAACATAGTACTACTGGAGGATCCAGCAATACCACTCCTGGGCATATACCCAGAAGATGCTTCAACATGTAATAAGAACACATGCTCCACTATGTTCACAGCAGCCTTATTTATAATAGCCAGAAGCAGGAAGGAACCCAGATGTCCCTCAACAGAGGAATAGATACAGAAAATGTGGTACATTTATACAATAGATTACTAAGAAGCTATTAAAACAATGAATTTATTAAATTCTTAGGCAAATGGATGGTCTTGGTAGATATCATACTGAGTGAGGTAACCCACTCACAAAAGAACACATATGATATGCACTCACTGATAGGTGAATATTACCCAGAACATCAGAATACCCAAGATACAATTCACAGACCACATGACATTCTAGAAGGAGGACCAAAGTGCAGAAACTTAGATTCTTCTTAGAAGAGGGAACAAAACACCCATGGAAGGATTTACAGAGACCAAGTATGGAGTAGAGACTGAAGGAATGATCATCCAGAGACTGCCCTACCTGGGCATCCATCCCATATACAATCACCAAAACCAGATGCTATTGTAATTGCAGACAAGTGCTTGCTGACAGGAGCCTGATATAGCTAGCTGTCTCCTGAGAGGTTCTTCCAGTGCCTGACAAATACAGAAGTGGATGCTGTCAGCCATCCATGGGACTAAGCACAGGGTTCCCAATGAAGGAACTGAAGAAAGGACCCAAGGAGTTGAGGGGTTTGCAGCCCCCTAGGAGGAACAACAATATGAACTAACCAGTACCCCCAGAGCTCTTGGAGACTAAACCACCAACCAAAGAATACTCATGGTGGGACTCATGGCTCCAGCTGCATATGTAGCAGAGGATGGCCTAGTCAGATATAAATTGGAGAAAAGGCCCTTGGTTCTGTGAGGCTCTATGCCCCAGTGTAGGGGAAAACCAGATCCAGGAAGCAGGAGTGGGTGGGTTGGTGAGCATGGGGAGGGCAGATGGGATAGGGAGAGGGGTTTTCAGAGGGTAAACCAGGAAAGTGGGTAACATTTGAAATGTAAAGAAAGAAAATATCCAATGAAGTATATATGAAGTATATATATATATATATATATATATATATATATATATAT
>LR752011.1:17815-72835 GCA_902729485.2 Mus minutoides | reverse complement strand
CCATGTGCCCAGTGTTGAGTAAATATATGCTGGAGAGAGGGGAAGTGGCAGTACAAGATAGATGGGAGAAAAAGCAAGGCTGAGAGATGTGTGCACTGTGGAAAGAGGTGGAACTGCCTACACGATGGTAGTGAGGCACAGGTGGATCTCAGTCTACGGCTCTGTCACATCTGGGTCTGTGCAGATGGCTATGGCCCATGTTGCCACTGAAGGCCATCTGGATATTCATGGTCTAGGTTGTTGACTGAGACCACATTGATGTCCAGAGCCAGTACTAATGCTGAGGGACAAACTTCTCTGAGTGGCCTGTGCTACCATCTGAGGTCATGGTGACATCTTGGCCCATGCTGCCACTGGAGGCCATGTCTTGGTCCATGGGCCCATCACAGCCAGGGTTTGTGTTGATAACCAAGGCTTTATTACCACCAAAGGCCACATGGATGTTCCTGGCTTGGGCTGCCTCTTAAGGCCATGTCGATTTACAAGCACCTTACTGAGCTGGGCCCACCTCTCACCAGCTGCAGCACTCAAGCGAATGGGCTTACCACCAGGCCTGAGCATAGACGTAAAAATGGCTTTGGTTGCATGGGCAAGGGAGAACTGCCCTGAGGGCAGGTGAACAGGGAAGCTGGTCTTGTCCCTTGCATGGGCAAAGTGGGAGAGCTGGCCAGGTCGAATTGGTGCAGGAGAACTGTTGACCTAACAAACTCAGCTTCCATCCAGGCCCAGACCCAGGGTTCTTCTCTGACCCAGCCCAACATCAACGCCATCTATGAACTGCTGGAACATGTGAAGTGGTCCGTCTTGCTGATCTAAAATGACAGGATATTCATGACTCAGGGGAACAGCAGGATATCAAGAGGTACTTGAGTGAGAATACAATATTGATAGTGTAGCAGAAGCCAGAGGCCTGAAAACAGACCAATAATCCATTACAATGGACGTTTGCAAGTAAAGCTGTTTGAGCAAGAGTGTAATGTGACATACTGTGACATACCACAGCTTCCATAGTGAGCTTTCATTTGGGTTTGGTTTGGTTTGGTTTGGAGGGTTACAAGGGTAAAGGGCAGATATGAAGGGATGTGGAGATGAGTGGGATTGGGATACATAATGTGATATTCGCAAAGAATCAATTAAAAAATGTATAGAAGCATGCATTTCTAAGATGAATAAGCCACACTTTAAAAGCAGGTAAGACTTGCTCATTTCTTGTCATTGAACTATCACAAAACCTAACATTTATAAATATATAATAGAGATAATGATATGAAGACCATGCACTTCACCTGTACTTTCTAAACATTACTGTGCTTTACATATGTACTAATTTGTGCAATCAAGAAGTACTTGATTCACATTGACAATGAGAGCCACGTGGTAGAAAATTAATATTTCTATGTTCATACAATACGTGTTGAAAACTGGAAGATGCACTCTCTGACTGTTTAGGATGAAGATGTGAGTTTTCCATCACAGAAGATCTATAACCCAGAGGAAAGTGCAGAAGGCGTGGGCTCTGAGTATCAGCAGTGGAAGGTTGGAAAACATATGCAGACAGAGCAGCTGGTGCTCTGCGTGAAACTGTGGTCTGTTAGTCATCTCCATCAGTATCTGCTGATAGGGTTTCCATAGGCATGCAGCATAGGCATGTGTATGTATTTATTTATGAGGCTGGAATTTAAGAAAATATGTTGTGCTAAATTAATTTGATAGTAGAGAAATAGGGAACAACAAATGAAAAGCTCAGAGACAGAGGTGAGGATGACATGGCCGCCATCGTTGGGATGTGCAGGACTCAGATTTTTATAGAAAAGAGAAAGAGTTTCAGTTATTTTCATGAGCATTTTCAAATTCATGAAACTAAGATGATATCTGTACATATTCTCTAGGTATGTAGATGTATGCCCATGATATATTCATAAAGGCTTATAGTGCAACAGAACAATGGCCTTGGTGAAGAAAGAAATAAAAAGAAACTCAAGCTGTGTAATCTTCAGGGAGCCATACACAGTGTGCAACCATCACGGACACGTACTCAGTGTGCAATCATTAGGAGCCTCACACAGTGTGTGGTCATCAGGGAGATGCACACAGTGTGCAGTCATCAGGGAGATGCACACACTGTGTAATCCTCATCTGACAGTTTGGTACTGGATAGCCGATGTGACATACTCAGTGTTTTACATAGCTTCTGGGAATCAGACCCAGGTGTTTTTGCATGCATGACAAACATGTCATTTACAGACCTCCAAAGCCCCAAAATTTTACTTTTTGGAGTTTCCAAAAGAGTTTTCAGTGTAAACATGACATTAAAATTACAAATTTTCACTGTTGATAATGTTTTGTGCAAACAAGATTATTTCCAGCTGAGAAGTTATTTAAAATCTTGTAACTTTTGCCTAAAATATAGAATCACCTATTTTCCATAATTAATAGCAACCTCCTGACATATATTTTAAAAAACAATTTTTAACATTTTAGGAATCAAGGATAGTTGAATAAAAATAATCACCTGGATAGCTGTGATATGAGATAACCAATTTTACCAGCAGGAAAAAGTACACTCTATGTGTGGTGCCATCAACAGAGAAACTATAGAGTAATAATCTTAATCTATGACCAATAAGTTAGGATACACAATAGCATAATACAAATAATAGCAACATCAGTAGACTGGAGAGTTGGCTCAGAGGTTAAGAGCACCTGGCTCCTCTTCCAGAGGTCCTGAGTTCAATTCCCAGCAACCACATGGTGCCTCACAACCATCTGTAATGGGATCTGATGCCCTCTTTTGGTGTGTCTGAAGACAGTGACAGAGTACTCACATAAAATAAATAAATCTAAAAAAAATTTTTAAAGCGTAATATAGGTGAATATTTAGATGTTGGGTACAATTTAAATTCCACATACTCTTGGTTCTCAGTATGTTCTCAAAAGACACAGTAAAAGTGTCATTGCAGGGAAGAAGAAAGAGATAAAGGATGGGAATGAGGAGAGCTAGAGAGAAGGGGGAGATCTTTTGTCTCCTTGGAAACCTTCCTATGCTAAGCACCACACATCATTTCACTTATTCCTACAGGAGATTTAATTACACTTGCTGGATCTCTGCACTGACTGCTACAGTTAGAGAGCAGTGAGCTAATCTCTCAAAGGCTACGTTTTCTCTAACTCTAAGCTTTTGATCAAATACGTCTTAGTGTTAAATATATCATTATTCATGGAGGGGATCCCATGAGACCTCAACCTTACACAATGAAAGGCAGCTAAGGAATGCTGAAAATGGGAGACATAGTTGTTTTCAAGGAAGAGCATAACAATTGGTTATCCAATTCCAAATGGTCAGCCCTGGAAAGGTACATAGAGTCAGATTATGCTACAGACTGAGCAGGTTTTATATATACATATATATATATATATATATATATATATATATATATATATATATATATATATGTGTGTGTGTGTGTGTGTGTGTGTGTGTGTGTGTGTGTATAGTAACAATTACTGAAAAAAAGAGGTCACAAATTTGAAAGACACCAGGAGAAGATTATCAGAGTGTTTGGAGAAAGAAAGGGAAAGGAGAAATGGCATAATTACACTATAACCTCAAAATTAAAATTAAAAATCATCATTTCTTAACTAAACTTTCCCAGTCTGCCCAGATCTAGGCACTAAAAGGTAATGGCAATTCAGACCCTGGCCACTGGCTCCAAACTTCTTCCTCCCAACTCTTTTTTTTTTCTTTAAAAATTTTTATTAGATATTTTCTTTATTTACATTTCACATGTTATCCTGAAAGTCCCTTAAACCCTCCCCCATCCCCCGCCCTGCTCTCCTACCCATCCACTCCCACATATTGGCCCTGGCGTTCCCCTGTACTGGGGCATATAAAGTTTGCATCTTGATGCTGAAAAGTAAGGGGTCCTTGACCCTAAAACGCTTGCCTACACTTCTGTATTTCCCCTAACAATGTAGGGTTTTGTAGTCTCCAGATTATATTAACCTCATGTCTATTCTCCCACTCAACCAACTAGCTCCAAGTGCACAAATCCTAGCATAAACAGAAATAGCATTATAATCCAAGACAATATGTCTTCTTCCAAAGTTACTAGTCTCATCATAATAGACTCCAATGATAAGGGTGTCAACATACACCTTCTAGACAAATAATTCAAAAGGATGATTAAAACTATGTTCAAGATTTTTCTCTTCAGTGACTCTCTAAGGTGCTTCCACTCAGGAACACATAGGCCACAGGAGCTCATAGGCCACAGAAGTGTTAGAACAGCTGGGACAGGGTCCTAGAGGCCTACATCTGCACCCATGAGGTGGGGCTGCCCTGCAGCCCTCTGTGCACCTTCCCTGACAGGGGAGAGCTTGACTCTAGGCAGTGATCTGACCCTGGGACTCAGAGATCACCATTTTCTCTGCTGTGACTCTCTAAGGTGGAACCAGTCAGGAATGCACAGGCCAGGAAGCAACAGAACAGCTGGAACAGGGTTCTATGGGCATAAATCTGCATCCAGGAGGTGGGGCTGTTCCACAGCCCTCTGTGCACTTGTCTTGCCAGAAGAGAGCTAGTCTCCCAGGAGTGCTGATACAGGCTTACAGACACTCAGGAGTAACAAGCTCCAGCCAGAGACAGCAAGAACATCTAATCAGAGATTACCTGATAGAGAAAGGCAAATGCAAGAATCTTACCAACAGAAACCAAGATTACTTGGCATCATCAGAACACAGTACTCCCACCACATCAAGTCCTGGATAACACACTAGAAAAGCAAGATTGGGATTTAAAATCATATCTCATGATGCTGTTAGAGGATTATAAGAAGGACATAAATAACTCCCTTAAAAAAATACAGCAGAACACAGGTAAACAGGTAGAAGCTCTTAAAGAGGAAACACAAAAATCCCTTTAAAAATTACAGGAGAACACAAGAAAACACATCAAAGCCCCTAAGGAGAAAACCAAAAGTCCCTTAAAGAGTTATAAGAAAACTCAACCAAATAGTGGAAGGAACTGAACAAAACCATCCAGGATCTAAAAACAACAAAGAAACAACAAAGAAACAACAAAGAAATCAAAAAGGGGAACAACTCTGGAGATAGAAAACCTAGGAAAGAAGTCAGGAGCATAGATGCAAGATCACCAACAGAATACAAGAGATAGAAGAGAGAATTTCAGGAGCAGAATATTCCAAACAAAACATTGACACAACAATCAAAGAAAATGCAAAATGCAAAAAGATCATAACACAAAACATACAGGAAATTCAGGACAAAATGAGAAGATCAAACTTAAGTATAATAGATATAGAGGAGAAGGAAGATTTCCAACTTAAAGGGCCAGTAAATATCTTCTACAAAATTAAAGACAGACGAATCAGAATTACACCAGATGTCTCATCAGAGACTATGAAAGCCAGAAGATCCTGGGTAGATGTCCTATAGACCCTAGAGAACACAAATGCCAGCCCAGGCTAGTATATTCAGCAAAATTCTCAATTACCATAGATGAAAAACCAAGGTATTCCATGACAAAACCAAATTCACACAATATCTTTCCACAAATCCAGCACTTCAAAGTATAATAAAGAGAAAACTCCAACACAAGGAGAGAAATTATGCCCTAGAAAAAACAAGAAACTCATCTTTCAACAAATCTAAAAGAAGATAGCCACATGAACAGAATCCCAACTCTAACAACAAAAATAACAGGAAGCAACAATTACTTTTCCTTAATATCTTTTAATATCAATGGACTCAATTCCCCAATAAAAACACATATACTAAGAGAATGGTTATGTAAACAGGATCCAACATTTTGCTGCATACAGGAAACCTACCTCAGTAACAAAACAGACACAACTTCAGAGTAAAAGGTTGGAAAACAATGTTCCAAGCAAATGGTCCCAAAATACAAGTGGGAGTAGCCATTTTAATGTAGAATAAAATCGACTTTCAACCTAAAGTTATCAAAAAAGATAAGGAGGGACACTTCATACTCATCAAAGGTAAAAGTTCATCAAGATGATATCTATAATGAACATCTATGCTCCAAATGCAAGGGTATCCACATCCATAAAAGAGACTTTACTAAAGCTCAAAGCAAACATTGCACTGCACACAATATAGTGGGAGACTTCAACACCACACTCTCGGCAATGGACAGATCCTGAGAACAGAAACTAAAAGAGGCACAGTGAAACTAACAGAAGTTATAAGACAAACGGATTTAACAGATATCTATAGAACATTTTATCCTAAAACAAAAAGATAAACCTTTTTCTCAGCACCTCATGTACCTTTTCCAAAGCTGACAATAAAAAGTCACAAAACAGGCTGCAACATATACATATATATTGAAATAATCCTATGCATCCTATCAGATCACCACAGACTAAGGCTGATCTTCACTAACAACATAAATAATAGAAAGCCAACATACACATGGAAACTGAACATCAATGATACCTTGGTCAAGGAAGAAAAAAAGGAAAAAATTAAAGAATTTCTAGAGTTTAATGAAAATGGAGCCACAACATACCCAAACTTATGGGGCATAATGAAAGCAGTCCTAAGTTGAAAACTCATAGTTCTGAGTGCAACCAAAAAGAAACTGGAGAGAGCATATACTAGCACCTTGACAGCACTCCTGAAAGCTCTAGAACAAAAGGAAGCAAATTCACCCAAGAGGAGTAGATGGCAAGAAATAATCAAACTTGGGGCTGAAATTAACCAAGTGGAAACAAAAAGAACTATACAAAGAATCAAACAAACCAGTAACTGCTTCTTTAAGAAAAACAACAAAATAGATAAACCCTTAGCCAGACTACCTAGAGAGCACAGGGACAGTATCCTAATTAATAAAATCAGAAATGAAAAAAGAGACATAACAACAGAATCTGAGGAAATCCAAAAATCATCAGATCTTACTACAAAAAGGCTATACTCAATAAAACTGGAAAACCTGGATGAAATGTACAATTTTATAGGCAGATACCAGGTACCAAAGTTGAAGGAAGATCAGATTAACAATCAAAACAGTCCCATATGCCCTTATGAAAAAGAAACAGTCATTAATAGTCTCCCAACCAAAAATGCCCAGGACCTGATGGTTTAGTGAAGACTTCTATCAGACCTTTAAGGAACACCTAATACCAATACTCCCCAAACTATTCCACAAAATAGAAACAGAAGATACTCTACCCAATTCATCCTGTGAAGCCACAATTACTCTGATACCTAAACCACACAAAGACCCAACAAAGAAAGAGAACTTCAGACCAATTTCCCTAATGAATATTGATGCAAAAATACTCAATAAAATTCTCAAAAACCAAATCCAAGAACACATCAAAATGATCATCCATCATGACCAAATAGGCTTCATGCCAGGGATGCAGGGATGGGTGAATATATGGAAATCTATCATCATAATCCACTATACAAACCAACTCAAAGATAAAATTCACATGATCATGTCATGAGATTCTGAGAAAGCATTTGACAAAATCTAATATCCATTCACGACAAAAGTCTTGGAAAGATCAGAAATTCAAGGTACATACCTAAACATAGAAAAAGAAATATACAGCAAACCAGTAGCCAACATCAAACTAAATGGAGAGAAACTTGAAGCAATCCCACTAAAATCAGGGACTAGACAAGGCTGCCCACTCTCTCCCTACCTATTCAACGTAGTATTTGAACTCCTAGCCAGAGCAATTAGACAACAATAGGAGATCAAAGGATTACAAATTGGAAAGGAAAAAGTTAAAATATCACTATTTGCAGATACATAAGTGAACCCAAAAATTCCACCAGAGTACTCCTAAACCTGATAAACAAATTCAGTGAAGTAGCTTGATATAAAATGAACTCAAATTAACAAATCAGTGGCCTTCCTCCACACAAAGGATAAACAGGCTGAGAAAGAAATTCGGGAAACACCACACTTCACAATAGTCAAAAATAAAATAAAATACCTTGGTGTAACTCTAACTAAGCAAGTGAAAAATCTGTATGATAAGAGTTTCAAGTCTCTGAAGAAAGAATTTGAAGAAGATCTCAGAAGATGGAAAGATCTCCTATGCTCATGGATTGGCAGGATTAATATAGTAAAAATAGCCATCTTGCTGAAAGCAATAGACAGATTCAATGCATTCCCCATCAAAATTCCAACTCAATTCTTCACAGAATTAGAAAGAGCAATTCACAAATTCATCTGGAATAACAAAAAAGCTAGGATAGCAAAAACTATTCTCAACAATAAAAGTTCTGGCAGAACTTCTGACCTGAAGCTGTACTACAGAAAAATTGTGATATAAAAAAAAAAAAAAAAAACAAAAACAAAAACAACTGCATGGTATTGCTACAGTGACAGACAGATAGATCAATGAAATAGAATTAAAGACCCAAAAATGAACCCACTCACCTACAGTCACTTGATCTTTGACAAAGGAGCTAAAACCATCAAGTGTAAAAAGACAGCATTTTCAACAAACATTGCTAGCTCAACTGGCAGTTAGCATGTAGAAGAATGTGAATCAATCCATTTTTATCTCCTTGTACAAAACTCAAGTCCAAGTAGATCAGGGACCTCCACATAACACCAGAGACACTAAAATTTATAGAGGGGAAAGTAGGGGATACCCTTGACCATATGGGCAAAGGGGGGAATTTCCTGAACAGAATAGCAATGGCTTGCACTGTAAGATTAAGAATTGAAAAATAGGACCTCATAAAATTGCAAAGCTAATGTAAGGCAAAGGACACGGTCAATAAGACAAAAAGGCAACCAACAGATTGGGTAAAGATCTTTACCAATCCTATATCTGATAAAGGGCTAATATCCAATATAGACCAATAACTCAAGAAGGTAGGCTCCAGAGAACCAAATCACAGAAAATGTGGTACATTTACACAATGGAGTACTAAGCAGCTATTGAAAACAATGAATTTATTAAATTCTTGGGCAAATGGATGGATCTGGAGAATATCATCTTGAGTGAGGTAACCCAATCACAAAAGAACACAGATGTTATGCACTCATTGTTGGGTGGATATTAGCCCAGAAACTCAAAATACCCAAGATATAATTCAGAAAACACATGAAACTCAAGAAGAAGACCAATGTGTGAATAGTTTGATCCTTCTTGTAAGGGGGAAAAAAGCACCCATGGAAGGAGTTACAGAGACAAAGTATAGAGCAGAATGACTATCTAGAAACTGCCCCACCTGGGGATACATCCCATATACAACCAAGAAACCCAGACACTATTGTGGATGCGAACAAGGGCTTGCTGACAGGAGCCATATCAGCTGTCTCCTGAGAGGCTTTGCCAGTGCCTGACAAATACAGAAGTGGATGCTCATAGCCATCCATTTGACAGAGCACAGGGTCCCCAATGAAGGAGCTAGAAAAAGAAACCAGGGAGCTGAAGGGGTTTGCAGTCCCATAGGAGGAACAACAATGTGAACTAACCAGTGCACCCAGAGCTACCTGGGACCTAACCACCAATCAAAGAGAACAGGTGATGGGACTCATGGATCTAGGTACATATGTAGCAGAGGATGGCCTAGTTGGTAGTCAGTAGGAGAAGAGGCCCTTGGTCCTATGAAGGCTTTATGCCCCAGTCTAGGGGAGTGCCAGGGCCCAGATGCTGGAGTGGTTGGGTTGATGAGCAGGGAAAGGGTGGGGGTGATGGGCGGTTTTTGGAGGGGGAACTGGGAAAAGGGATTTCATTTAAAGTGTAAATGAAGAAAATATCTAATAGAAAAAATAAAAAAAAAAAAACTATGTTCAAATCACTAAAAGAAAATAAAAGACCTGAGTGGAACAAAGATAAAACATAATCAAATTCCTGAGGAAAAGCAAACTAAATGATGCCAGGAATGTAAAACTTAATGAGTCAAATGAAGACCTCAGCAGAAAGCTTTACTAAGGTCATATGGAAAACAGAATATCCAAAGTACATTCCATATGCCAATCTCCAAAGGGAATGGAGTTACTTTCATGAATGGACAATTTTCCTTCCCAGAAGACATTGATTATTAAATGAAAATCACAGTACATGGTATGGGATCCTGGTGAGTTATTGGGGGAGAACTCAGACATCGTCTCTAAACCAGCACAGGCTATTGCTGTTGCTGGTAGTCATTCACCAAAGATAAATGGTAAGATTTTATAAATGAAGAGAGTTAGATTAGGGGACAGAAAGGTATGAGCCTCAAACTGACTAAGAAACTCTCCCTGCTGGCTAGCTTTCACAGTACAGGAAGGCAGCTTACAGGTATCTTGTGGAGCACCTGGCCTTGAATGTGAGACAAGATGAGCCTCCTGGAGGAACTGTGATAGGTAATAGACTACTGCTTTATGACTGGACTTCAGGCCTGCTTCACGAAGTGGCAGGGCTTTCCTGAGGAAAATAACTAGATTCTGATTGGATTTAAGCCCACAAGAGGGAACTTCACGCTTAGAACCAGTCAACTACTCCTCGCTGGAGAAGTCAGAGGCCCTAGAATAGAACAGTTGTATATGGGATGGATCCCCAGGTGGGGCAGTCTCTGGATGGTCCTTCCTTTCATCTCAGCTCCAAACTTTGTCTATGTAACTCCTTTCATGGGTATTTTGTTCCCCATTCTAAGAAGGAACGAAGTATCCACACTTTGGTCTTCCTTTTTCTTGAGTTTCGTGTGTTTTGCAAATTGTATCTTGAGTATTCTGTTTCTGGGCTAATATCCACCTATCAGTGAGTGCATATCATGTGTGTTCCTTTGTGATTGGGTTACCTCACTCAGGATGTTACCCTCCAGATCCATCCATTTGCCCAAGAATTTAATAAATTCATTGTTTTCAATAGCTGCTTAGTACTCCATTGTGTAAATGTACCACATTTTCTGTATCCATTCCTCTGTTGAGGGACATCTGGGTTCTTTCCAGTTTCTGGCTATTATAAATAAGGCTGCTATGAACATAGTGGAGCATGTGTCCTTTTACCAGTTGGGACATCTTCTGGGTATATGCCCAGGAGAGGTATTGCTGGATCTTCTGGTAGGACTATGTCCAATTTTCTGAGGAACCACCAAACTGACTTCCAGAGTGGTTGTACAAGCTTGCAATCTCACCATCAATGGAAGAGTGTTCCTCTTTCTCCACATCCTTGCCAGCATCTGCTGTCACCTGAGCTTTTGATCTTAGCCATTCTGACTGGTGTGAGGTGGAATCTCAGGGTTGTTTGGATTTGTATTTCCTGATGATTAAGGATGTTGAACATTTTTTCCAGGTGCTTCTCAGTCATTCAGTATTCCTCAGTTGAGAATTTTTTGTTTAGCTCTCTACCCCAACCTCCAAACCCAGACACTATTGCATATGCAGGCAAGATTTTGCTGACAGGACCCTGATATAGCTGCCTCTTGTGAGGTTATGCCAGTGTCTGGCAAATACAGAAGTGGATGCTCACAGTCATCTATTGGATGGAACACAGAGCCCCCAATGAAGGAGCTAGAGAAAGTACCCAAGGAGCTAGATGGGTCTTCAATCCTATAGGAGGAACAACAATATGACCTAACCAGTACCACTCCCCCCCACGGCTTGTGTCTCTAGTGGCATATGTAGCAGAGGATGGCATAGTTGGCCATCAATGGGAGGAGAGGCCCTTGGTCTTGCAAAGATTATATGCCCTAAAATGGGAATGTCAGGGCCAGAAAACAGGAGTGGTTGAGTTGGGGAGCAGGATGGGGGAGGGTATAGGGGACTTTTGGGATAACATTTGTAATGTCAGAATGTGCCCTCTCTTCATAGAACCCTAAGTAAAGGCTGCATAATATGGAGTACAATGAGCTTTCATAAATTGCACTATGAAGAAAAATAGGCTTGGAACAGATTTGTGATCAAGAAAAAAGTCATTCTAGGTCAGATTTAAGGATGTGGCCACAAGTGTGCACCATAATAAAGTAAGGCTATCTGAAACTTGACTGAACTTATACTGAGCTTATAGAATGAAACACCGCTTTGAACTTACTATTGGCATCCTTCTGTAACTCCCTTTTGTGTAACAGTTTATCTGTGAGGTAATTTTATAAAGAACTTTTGTCTAAGGTATAAAAAGTCTGAGAGAGAAAAATAAAGGGTGGCTGTTGGGGCTCTGCTCCATCCACCAAGTGAAAAAAAAAACTATTATTAGTTTTACATTTTAAAGTTTTATGCCTCTACATATGGACCTCAGCCTTAAATAGCTCCTTTCTGAAGAGGAGATGGAAACAATGTAATGGTCATAGGACAGGGAGGATTGCTGTGCAATGCTGTCTTCTGGATAACTTGGGACTAGCACACAGTCCTGAATGCACAGCTGCCTGCCGCGGTTACATGCATAAAGCCTTCGAAAGACTAAGCCTGTCAAACTGAAGGCACAGATGGATGAGGCCACAAGACTTCCTGAGGAAGGGTGGGCTGTGAGCAAAGGAGGCTCTTTGCTGTTACTTCATTAGTTTTTGTTTGATACAAAAACTATAGATGATAATTGCAATATCTCTCCATTCCTCTTGCTCCCTCCAAACTCCTTCTTACCCTTCCCTGCCCTCCTTAAATTGCTTGACCTCTTTTTTCATTAATTGTTAATGCATGTATATGTGTGTATATCTATATTCCTAAATATAATCTACTCAGTCTCTCTCTTTCTCTCTCTCTTACACACATACACATACACATATACATATGTGTGTGTGTGTGTGTGTGTGTGTGTGTGTGTGTGTGTGTTCAGGGTTGAAACTAGTAGGTTTCCATGCTCCAGTGGAAGTCCAGCTCTAAACTTGGACATACTGGATTAAAAAAAAAACCGAGAAAGTCATGGTGGGTCATGATGGAAAGATATGGGGGACTGGGGGGGGGGGGGAATAAGAAGAGTAGATAAAGCATTTCATCATTACATCATACACATGTTTGAACTACAAATAAACAAAACATTTAAATTATATCATTTTTAAAATATTCTTTCTACATATTTCTCTTCACTGACACTTATTTTTATTTCACCTGCCTTTTAAAATAGGATATTTGTGTTGGAGAAACAGCTTGGCAGTTAAGAGCAGTGACTGCTCTTCCACAGGACCCAGGTTCAGTTCCCAATATACACATGGAAAGTCACAACCATCTACAGCTTCGGTCCCAGAAGATCTGAGGCCCACCCTGGACTCTGAAAGCACTGAAAATATCTGTGTGTATAGACATATACCCGTAAATGTAAAATAAAATAAATAAATCTACTACTTAAAATAGATGCTTAATTTTGAACAACTCCAATAGTTTAGAAAACACAAGAATAGAGTTTTATTAATTCCTGATCCTTAAATTTAAAAAAAATGAAAAGCTTACCAAACTTTGAAATATTCATTATTAATGGATAAAATTTAGTAAGCCAAGAGAATGAAATAATAAACAAAAATGTAAAATATTCTGTTCTAAATATCATTAACTACTCAGATTATATAATATTGTTCATTTTTAAAGTCATATATGATATTGGGACCTTTCCACAACACAGGTGAGGTTTATTAGGTTTATTAAAAATATTTTAATGTATTTGAAGGTGAAGAAAATGGAAACGGTGCATCAGGGAGAAAACAATCTATTTCATAGTCTTATCACCCCAAAGTTTATATGAAACACAAATTATAATGTGTCCTTCAATGAAAATACCACCAAATTTCATTCTTACAAATGATACTGAAATTTCTGATAGGTTTAAGTTGTAGAACTAAATGTCACCACTGTGCTTGAAAAGGTGACAAGGAGGAGAGCTTTGGGAGCTGCTTTTTTCAGTAGGTGACATATTCTGTCCATTTCCCTCCTGCTGCATGGGACTCACAATACCTCAGTGGGTACATAAATAAAACATTTATTTTAACAATTTTCAAAATACGTTTAAGGCAGGCAATCACAGTCATCATCAAAAGTCAAAGGGACATACATTCTCTGTCATCCAGGGTTGTCTTGCTTTATTCATGAGCATGTGCAGCCCGTGCAAATGAGGCACAGTGACCGTACTGTGACAAGGTCAGTGTGCCTCTCTGTAGACAGCCCTGATTCTCTATGCATAGTCAACATGAGAATATCAGCTTGTCCCCTTCAGGTTACAAAATGCTTCAAGCGTGACTGTCTCAAGAAACTTTGACTGACATCCCAAGCTATTCCATAGAACCCTTGCATCAATATTTATTTGGTTATTAATTTGGTTTATTATGAGAAAATATAACTGAGATGAACTCCAGTAATTATTTTGAAAAGTGGAGTTCTCCCTGTAGTGGATTCTAGCCTAACAGCTTATACATGGTATACCTGAGTTGAAGATTCTAACACCAATGTGAATTTTACACAGGATTAACCCATGACTCTCTAACATTGAGCCTATAGAAATATTTTCCCATGGGAATTACATATAGAAATCCTGGGACATGAGGTTTAGAATAATCACAAAGGTGATTAAAGAATCCAGCCTGTTCATAGAAGACATGAACAAACATCTCAGTGAACCTAGAAAGGCTAGGAGAGAATTCATGGGCAAAGTCTAAGAAAGTACAAGTATGTGCTTAATAGGATGACCCAGAAAATTCAGACTATGAAAACTAAATTCAGTAAAGAGATAGAAATACTGTAGAAAGCACATGCTGAACTGAACATGGAACTGAAAAAATAATAATTCCATTAGAAAACACATAGAAAAATTTTATCAGTAGGATGAACCAAGTGAAGGATAAAATATCAAGACTCAAAGATAAAGTAGAGAAACTGGATGGCTTAAACAAAGAATATTTAAGATATGGAGGTAAACTAACTAAAGGGATATTCAGGCACTTTGTGATGCCATGAAAAGATGAAATTTATTAACTATGTGAAAAGAAGAAGGAGAAGAATCCCAAGGCGATGGCTTAGACCAGACCTTCAACAGGTACAGCAAGGAACTTTACCAAACTGAGGAAAAACATAGAAGAAGCACACACAATATCAAATACACAGGGCCCCCCCCCCAAAAAAACTCCTCTTGTTATATTATAGTCGAGACACTAAATATACATAACTAAGAGATGTATTAGAAAAATCAAGAGAAAAATCACTAGTCAAATATGAAGGAAAACACATCAGAATAACAGCCAATTGCTCAATGGAAACTAAAGGCCAGAAGAGCCTGGAGCAAGGTACACCAAGCTAAGTTGCCACAGATACCAATCCAGCCCATTTTACTCTAGTAAACTATCAGTCACAGTTGAACAAAAAGAAAAACTTCCCACGATACAAACAGACTAACATAACTCATTCCTCTAAAATCAGTTCTACAGAGAATACTGGAAATAATATTTTAGACTGAGGAGATGAATAAGCATAGTCAAGAGGCTACAGATACAAAACAAATGAAGCTGTAAATGCTGAATGAGAAAATAGGATAAGAACACAAGAGAAGCAGAGGAAAGGAGCTGCCACTAGCCGCCCAGAGGCTGCCGAGCCAGGGACGCCTGAGCTAGTGGGGCAATCCCGCGCTCCCATGGCGGCTGGCTGCCAAGGACAGTCAGGAGGAACATGATACTTGCACATAGAATGCAGATGAATCCAACCACGACCCCCAAGTCGAGCCAATAGTTTCTCTTCCTGAGCAAGAAATTAAAACGCTGGAGGAAAATGAAGAGGAACTTTTTAAGATGAGTGCAAAGCTGTTCCGGTTTGCTTCAGAGAATGACCTTCCATAATGGAAGGAGCAAGGCACTGGAGACGTCAGGCTTCTGAAGCACAAGGAGAAAGGGACCATCTGCCTTCTCACGAGGAGGGACAAAACCTTGAAGATATGCGCCGACCACTATATCACACCAACGATGGAGCTGAAGCCGAATGCTGGAATGCAGTGACGGAGCCTAGGTCTGGAATACCCACGCCGACTTTGCTGACGAGTGCCCCAAGCCTAAGCTGCTCGCCGTCCACTTCCTAAATGCTGAGAATGCACAAAAGTTCAAAACAAAGTTTGAAGAATGCAGGAATGAAATTAAAGAGAGAGAAAAGAAAGGACCAGGCAAAAATGTTAATGCCGAAAAGGCGGCGGAGATGTTGGAAGCCCTTTCAAAATTGGGGGAGGCCAGAGATGAGGCTGAAGAGAAGTCTGAGGAGAAGCAATGAATCATTCTGTCTTTTTCCTTTCCTTTCCTTTCCTTTTTAAAAAATTGCCCTACCCTTTAAGGTTTGTTTTCATTCTATTTTGTTTTTACAAGGGACTTTATAAAGAACTGAATTCCAACCTTAAACACACACACACACACACACACACACACACAAATAGGGAACAAATGGGGATCTATACACACCTTCCAATGGCACTTTAAGTCCTTATGGCTTCAATTCCTCAGTCGAAAGACACAGGTTAGCTGACCAGATAAACAAACAAAATCCAGGTCTGTAAAGAATTGTGTTGGGAATTGCATTGAATCTGTAAATTGCTTTTAGTAAGAGGGCCATTTTTATTATATTAATCAGCAGTCTATGAGCACGGGAGATCTTTCCATCTTCTGATGTCTTCTTCAAGTTCTTTCTTCAAAGATCTGAAGTTCTTGTTCTAGAAGTCTTTCACTTGCTTGGTTTGAGTTACACCAAGATTATTTTATATTATTTGTAGCTTTTGTCAAGGGTATTATTTCCCTAATATCTTTTGCAACCCATTTATCATTAGTACATAAGAGGGCTACTAATTATTTTTTGGCTAATTGTGTATCCCGCCTTTATTGCTAAAGGTGCCAAAGTTTCCTGTTAGAATATTTGGGATAGTATATATGAAATCATTTATATATACTATCATGTCATCTGTGAATAGTGATATTTTGACTCCTTTCTTTCCTAGTGCAGTAAAAAAAAATCTCAGAAATTTATGTGGGTGACCCTAACTAAGACTCCTAGCAATGGGGGACATAGAGCCTAAACTGCCTATCTCCTGTAATGAGGAAAGACTTCCAATGGAGGAAGTGAGATACTAACCCAGGCATAAAACCTACAACCTAAAATCTGTCCTGCCTACAAGATGTGCAAGGGTGAACATGGACCAGAAATGAGGGAAAGCCAACCTATTACTGGTCCATCTTGAGACCCACACAATGAGAGGGAGCCCACCCCTAGCACATTGGTGACATTGGCAATGTGCCTATTGGTAAGGAGCCTATTGTTACTGTTATCAGAGAAGTTTCACCTAGCAGCTGATGGAAACTGATGCCCAAATATTAGGCAGAGCTTCCATAATCTTGAAGAAGAGAGAGAGGAAGGATTGTAAGGACCCGTGGGTTAAAGACACCACAAGAAAAGCCACAGAATCAACTAATATTGGCCAATAGGGGCTAACAGGAACTGAACCACCAAGCAGAGGGCATGAATGAGGCTGGCCTAGGTCGTCAGTGTATATGTAAGAGTTGTGTAGCTTGGTCTTCACATGGGACACCTAACAGTGGAAGCAGGGACTGTCCTGACTTTAGGGCCCTTTTCCCTTACTGGGTTGCCTTGTCCAGCCCTAATAGAAGAGGAGGTGTCTAGTCATGCTACAAGTTGATATGCCAATGCTGGTTGGCATCCGTCGGACACTTCTCATTTTCTAAAGAGAAAGGGAAGAAGAGTGAATTGGAAGCAAAAGGAGGTAGATGGGAAGGATTGGGAGGAGAAAAGGGAGGGGGAACTGCAGTGCGATACACGGTAAATAGATAAATTAATTAATTATTGGAAAAGGAGAGAGAATCAAACACATTCTTCTGACTTCCACAAACAGCAGGCACACATATGTTGCACAGACATACATGCAAGCAAAACACCAATACACATATGCTTTTGAAGAATTTTAAAAAATCTTGAGTATAATAATTTATTTCACTATTTTTGACACAATAATAAAAAATTGGTGCCTTCAAGATACACCAACTTAGAATAAAGTGATTTAGGAAAAAATCTATTCCAAGCAAAATGGAACCAGGATGTCACCATCCTAATATCTGACAAAAACAGACTTCAAACTAAAACTAATCAGAAGAGATAAATGAGGACACTTTATTCTGATCTGAGGGAAAATTAATGAAAATGACATTACAAGCTTACACCTTCATGCATAAAAACCTCACACCCAAATTAATAAAGAATGTTCTACTGCACATTAAGACACAGACTAACCCCGAGTTCATTACTGATTTCAATACTTCACTTTCTTCAATATGCAGATTACCTCAATGTGGGACCATGAAAGGCAACCAGCCTGTTTTCTGGTTGAGCTAGATTAAAACCCCAGAGACCCAATAGATAACTCTGCAAGGAATGGAAGGAAGTTTGCCACGCTCCCAGACACTAGGCTCCTGACATGAGGCCTCAGCTCCATAATTCTATAGCCATCAGTCACATAGGGCAACGCCCCAAGACCCTGGTATTTTGTCTGGACTCCACACTCACAGTTACCTGGCAGCAGCCAGGTAGGCCTGGCCTACTATAAAAGAGGCTATTTGCCCCCTCCTCCCTCTCTTACATCCCCCTCTCTCCCCATTCCCTTGCCCCACTCTCTTCACGTGGCCATAACCAGCCTCTACTTCTTTATTCTTTCCCTCTCTGCGCCTTTTTTGGCCTCTATTACCCTCTTAGCTCCCCTTCCCAGACACTCCTCCCTGCAAAAAGTATTTAACATCAGGCCCTCCCTAAGAAAGTGGGGTAAGGTTTCACTCATTACAGCTTTCCCCCATGACAACCTTAAAACCACGGACTGCCTCTTCTCATTGGACCCACCATGCTGAAGCAATGGAACAGGTCTTCCGCTAAAGAGCCTTGTCTAATCTCCCACGGGAGGCCTCCCTACGCTCCCAGACATGGTCTCCACCAAGCCAAGCCATCAGCACAAGCAAATCTAGGACTCTCTCATATCTGCGAGAGTCAGCAGGAACTTTCCTCCTGCCCTTTTCCCTTTGGCCTCCAGGCTAGAGCCAGCCTCACAGGCCCACACTCCATTCTCAGGGCCTACACTCTGTTCTCAGCTCTTCTGTGACATCGAGGGCATCTGTGGGTGTCCAAGAGTTTGAGAACCTGTCCTCCGTGGCCTCCTTGCAAGCCTGGGGACACCCCCCCCCAAAGGCAGCAAACTTCCCGTATCCTGCCTCCATGAGTGGCCCTGGCCCTCTGGTAGACTAGATACAGGACCCCACTTTAACCCACACCTCAACAAAAATAAACAGGAAAATACAGAATTAAATGATATCATACATCAAATGGAACTAACAGATAATCTACTCAATATTGTACCCAAGTAATAAAGGATACACATTCCATTCAACAGCTCATATAAGATCCTCCAAAATATACCATATTCTGGGACACAAAATAACATTCAACAAATAGGAAAAAAATGAAATAACTGTGCATCCTTTCTGACTATACTGCACTAAGGTATAAAATCAACAACCAAGGAATTTCCATGGAGATTAAAGAATACGTTATTGAATGATTAATAGGTCAAAGAAAAAACTAAAATACTCCTGAAACCAACCAAAAATGAAATCACAATACAACCAAATCTGTAAGCCAAAATGAGTGTATGTAATTGCTGCTGTCTGGTATTTGACAGAAATTATCAAGTCAACATTCAGGAGCTGTGAGCCAATCTCTTACATCCGTGTCAAGGAGATTGCTTCCACATAAAACGCAATGGATTGTTTTAAATACGGATATTCATTTTTCAGTAACTAATTGGTAAAGTGCCTACTCAATTATGATGCAGCAAGTTTGATTTTTCATCTTGTTTTGGCATATTTAAGGCTCATTTATGACATTATGGCCCAAGTCAACTCTTCTGTCCATTTAACTAAGAGCTGGTATTCTTGAAAGTTTTGTTCCAGTAAAAATATATGGAAAAAATACTTCTAAGTCTATATTGTCTTCTTCTGATTCTGAAGTGATGCCTGCCAGTGGAGCTTATGATAGCTGATTATAACAAATCATTCCATAATACCTTTTTACTGTTACTTTCATAATTAATCTTAAAGCCAGAGTTTATCTTGTTAATAACAGAAAGACAAGAAGACTCTAGAACAATAAACGACATTGAACCAGAAGTGGTGATCCTAGACATTCATACACATTTTGTTACTGACATGGCCATCACCCAACCTTTAGCAGTTTCGGCAAAGATTTTCAGCAATTCAACATACTTTAATGGTCAACACATTCTAGGTTCCACGATTTTTGATCTTTGTTGATTTATTTAGAAATATGTTACTGATGAAAGTATATTAAATGACCTTTGAAGAGAAAAATATTAAGTGCTTATGTGACAGCAACTGATGGCACTATGGCTTTGTCTGCAGTTAATGCCACCGAGGAAGAGCAGGCTGATTTATCCGGGCTTTGCCTGTTCTGTCAGAACATGGCCACCTATTCTGAAAGGATGAACTTTAAGGTTAAAAGATGAGAATTCATAAGTAATTCTCCCCCATGTAAACCTTTCCCTTGACACTCTTATATATGTGTTTTAAGATTTTTCTTCCAACTTTGGCCTTACCTTCTCAAGCATATGACTGCCAACCAGTAACTTGACCTTATCTTCTCAAGCATGGGACTGACAACCAGATACTCCCTGGGTTGGACGCTTCTACTTTCCTCTCACTCCAAAAATACATTCTTTATATCACAATGCTCTCATTATCATGAGGAATAATCATATTATTTTCACTGGTCAACTGCATCTTTCTAATTTTCCCAGATCAAATCACAAATCTTTGTTTAAATTGAATGTCAATGACATTCTTCCCACAATGTCTCATAAGTAAATTCCATTACAGATATAAAGTTATATTCTAAACCCTCCCCAAAACATAGTTGTGTAGAGATTTGCCTGTTACTATGCATTATAATGCTAAAACACTGGCCCCCAATATGTGGTTGCACCCCCAAAAGGAGATCCTGATATACACCAAACAATGCTATGCAACCTTATCCCCCAAGTTATCCCTGATTGATCAATAAAGACACCTATAGCCTATAGCTAGGCAGAAGAGAAGTATGTGGGGTTTTGGTTCCTGGGGATTGGGGGGTCTGAGAAAGAGACCTCAAAGAGGAGATGGTAGGGAAGGAGATAACACCCGGGTATAAGTGGATCATTATATATTGGGGTTACAGACAGGGAAATAGACAAAATAGCATAGAGGGTAGAGAGAACTTCCAAGGCTTATTATAAATATAAAGGTTCTGTGTCTTTTATTTGGGAACTAAGTGATCTAAGATGGGGTAGAAATTCCCTATTAATATTTACCACAATATAGCTGAACCAATATCTTAAAATCTGATATTTCAAAATTTCTGAAGAAAAAAATCTCATCAAGTCATGATAAACTACATATTAACTCAACGTGAATTCTATTATGATTTACTGTTCTTACTTTATTTACTAAGTATAATTTTAAAAATCAGCTTTGTAATTTAGTTATGCATGTAAAGAATGCAAATTATTTGCATATATTGACAATTAAAATGCCTGTTACACAGGAAAACTAACAGAACCTATAGGCCATGTTGAGCAGAGCTATAAATTGGTTTTAAAAGCTATTTGTTTTTCATTTTAATCATAGGCACAATAGCTAATGCTTCATATGAAAAAAAATTAAGCAATTTTATTACAGTAATAAGAAATTTTACAGAAAAAATAAAATAAAAAGACCATCTATACTTCAGTGTGCCTAATAATCTCATAATTCATTAATTTTATGAGTCAACATGATGTTTGATTTAGGGATGAATTCTAAGGTTGAATTTTAAACATCAACAATATCTCCTACGTTACCATTTACCACTCTTAGATACACTCAATACATCAAATCTTTGTTCTCTTGAAAACCACATGATGTTTCCAGGAGAAAACTCAAGATAAATATTTTTTTCAATTTATATATTTAAAAATAAATTTATGATTATGCAGGTAAAAGTCGCTGAGATTTTATGTTACCTTCCCCTGCCCCATGGGATTTAGTAAATATGGGTTTAGACTGGGATAAAATGGTGGGGGAGAATCATGAAAAGCTGGAAAGACTGTAGAACGGTATACATTCCTGTGGATTTTTTTCAATAACACATTTTCTCCTGTCGTATTCAATATCCACTCAGGAAGCCTCCATACATAATTTATAATGGCTAGAAAAGCAAACTTCACTTTATAGCAGTGATACGCAATGACAAAGAAATAATTCTAGCCAAGTTTACTAATATTGCTTTCACAAGTAAATGGCTTAAATGGGCTGGACTTTAGTGTCAGAACTCAAATCCATCTACCTTGAAAGACAGCTGCATTTCGAGATATTAGCAACTTTAAGGTTGAGCTGGATGTCTGAAGCACCTGCTGCAGATCTTGCCGAGCTGCAATCTGGTACCTCTCCTCCATCTTCCGGGTACAGCACGTAGGGTTTTTGGATAGGCAAACCTGAAGATCAGGTCCTGAAAGACAAATGGTATTTTCCACAATGACTGTCAGTCCATTAAGAAACATGACAAGTTACGGGGCAAATGTTATGACTAACACTGCATGCTAGAGGTTTGTGTACAATGTGAGAAATCGATTCTCAAGTGCATTTGCTATCAGAAAATTACCCATCAAACACTATTATCACATAAAGTCCGGTATCCTTGGGATGCCAAGAGAATCACACCACGCTGTTCCATAAAGGTTTTCCTCTTTGCACTAAGTATTTAAGCCAAGTGTTGATAGCTTGGGCTACCTGGACTTTATATAGTGCTCCCTGCAAGTTTGTTAGAAATGCCTAAGAACAGTTTTACTTTTTGACTCCTGGAGCTTCAGAGTTCCCACCTTAGGAAATGAACAAAACTAAACTATGTTCCCAGTGTAACAGCCCCCCTTCAAGCTCTTCCTCCACATCCACAGACATAGTCTGAAGGCTCCTTAACTAAAGTAATTCTCAAAAAAGTGAAAAAATGTAAGTCACTCTGCTCTCTCTGCCAATATGAGATACCAACAACTCTAACAATGTTGGCTTTAGCTTGCTGAAGTTAAACAACAAATGACAATATTTGAGCATTTTACAAAGCTAAGAAGTATCAAATATTTACAGACATCACAATAGGTAAAAGGTTGACATTCTTTCATTGTCTTACCTAAAGTGATATACAAGCAAATTCTATTTCAAAGAGTAAAATTGATTGAACAAAAACAAAGCTATCTTCTCGGGTTTGTTCCTAAATGGAAAAATCGGGGGAATAGCATTCAGAAGAGCACAATAATAAAAACGGAAGAGAAACAACTAATACTGAAGAATACAGACCTGAGTAGTGTAAGAATAACTAGGAAGGATTTTAAAATAGCAATTATCGCAAACAGGACTCCAGAAGGCAGCACTGTTTTCTAGCTCGAATTTCCACTCAGGGCCTAGAAATGTGCCCTAAGCAATATGCCCCCTGAAGTGGTTTGAATAAGAATGGCCTAGAAAAAAAAAAAAAAAAAAAAGAATGGCCTGATAAGCCCATATAATTGAATGTATAGTCACCAAGTAGTGGCTGTGTCAGGATTAGGAGGTGTGACCATGTTGCATAAGTCTCCTCTCTCTCTCTCTCTCTCTCTCTCTCTCTCTCTCTCTCTCTCTCTCTCTCTCCCTCCTTTCCTCCCTCCCTCCCTCTCTTCCTCCTCCCATCCCCCCACCCCCATCCCCACCCCTGCCATGAACCATGACAGAGTTCTCAGCTCCAGCTCCAGCTCCAGCTCCAGCTCCAGCTCCAGCTCCAGCTCCAGCTCCAGCTCCAGCTCCAGCTCCAGTTCCAGCTCCAGCACCCATCTACATGCCTCCACACTCGTGCCTTGATGATAACAGACTAACCTTGTTTGTCTATTTGTTTTTTATAAAATTTTTGTTGGTCACAGTGTTTCTTCAGCACAATAGAATAGTGACTAAGACACTACTTTTCTCTGTTTCTCCCTCCAACTATGCATGGCCAGGACCGTACATAAACCATTGCGGTCCTCCCTGCAAAGTCTGCTCTTGTTCAGTTCCTGATGTCCACCAGGTCCCTGATCCCTCCCTCTAAAGACACTGTTCTTTAGCTCTGTCTCCTCCTCTGTCTAAGGCACTTTCACCCTACAATGGTAGGAAGCACACACCTCCCTCTCGTTTGTTCTTAGACGTAGGTCTTTAGATCTATGCTTCATCTTTCCAGAGGATATCTCACAACCTCCCAGACAGCTCAAGTCCTTATAGCATAGATCTATATATACCATTACTGCCACATTTCATGAAGTTGAGGATGTAGCTCAGTGGTAGAGTGTTTGCCTGCTACATTCAAGGCCCTTGTTCAATCCACAGCAGATCAGAAAAAAAACATAGTTCCTTTGTATTCGTTGGGTGGGGTAGCACACACCTGTCTCAGGTGGAAGAAAGAGAGAAAACCAAATGCAAAGTCAGCCTGGGTTACATAATGTGTGCCAGGTTAGCCTGGGATGCATAAGGAAAGGCTATCTCAGAAAAAGAGAGGAAGGGAGGGGACATACAATTACCCAGTGTCACACACCAAGACTACAAAATGGTAGAGCTGATTCCCAAATCATAATCATCGCCATTATTCTACCAAGAGGAAAGCAAGTCTTAAACCTATAATCGACTGGTTTATGTATATAACTGGCCGTTTCCTCTCCCTACTTAGAAAGGAAGCATCTCTTTGGAAAACTGCCAGGTAACAAATTTAAGGTTAGAAACTATCAAACGGGATTTACTCAAAATAAAACAGTCTAAAATATAGCTACAGAGCACTCATTTGCCTCTTTGCCCAATTTTAAATGATGGAAACTACAATTGGAAAGATGCTAGAAACCGTTCCCACTGCTATTGTAAGCACATAGCCAAGAGGACACCCCACTCAGAACTCAAAGGCAGCGTCTTGTTAACAAGAGTCTGCACTGAGGGAAGCTTTCATTTACAATCTTGAAATTTTATAATGACCACACAAAACCCAATTCAAAAGCTATCCGAAATAGGGTACCACAGTTCTAAGGTCAGCTCATTTTTAATTGTACACATTTTAATCAGTGTCACCTACAAGGTATGTTTAAATAACTTAAAAATTGAGTGCCAGAGCAGGCAAAACAAGAGGTGGTTTAAAAAGAACCTTCTCTTTCTTCTCGTGTTCATCCAACAACAGAGAGGATTCTAAAGTAAAGGAAATCCTGAGGGAAAAGACCATCCGCTCGCTGTTCACAGTGTAGCTGCAAAGGGCTTGGTAAGATGCTTGTTGATAAAAAGGCCACACTGCAGTTCTTGTGCTGTAAATAAAACAGACATCAGAAGAAACCAAAGCCAGAGAGAACACAAACGTATGCTGCAAATAACAGAAGGTTTTTTTTTTCTCTCTCTCTCTCTCTCTTTTTTTTCTTTTTAAGATATCAAAGCCAGGCTTCAAGGAACATGGCATAATCCCAACCTACTCTGAAATGGCAAGACAGCCCAGGCTACAGAGCAGGTGTCTTGTTCCTGAACAATAAATTCAAACGCTGCAGGGAAAGCTAACAAGAAAACAACATTAAAAATAAAATAGTAAGCATTCCCAGAAGGAATCGTCAGCTAAGATAGCTGGGACTTTCCTAGGTTCTCATCCAGGAGCAGCAGAGTTTGTTAATTCCTGTTTGTTCCCAACATAAAATACTCACATCCACCAGCCTGCTTAAGTATTTGTTGAATGTGTTAAAGCAGGAAGACTGGACATTCTGCATGTCAGTCGTGGTAACTGCATAGTTTCACTATTTCTATATCCTCACATATAACCAGACAGAGCCAGAAAAGTTTCTTTAAAAATCAAAAAAATAAATAAAAATAAAACACACATACAAAAAAACTAACAACCTAAGCCCCTCACAATGCACGTAGAATAGGACACCTCCAAAGCTTTAAGCTACAAACAAGAAAGTGAAAACTAACATGCACAAGATCTTTGCAGCCTCAGAATGGAGGAGGGGGAGGCAGCGAAGGAAGAGGCTGACAGCGGAAAGAACATCAATCACAAGGGCAGACATAGGGAAATACAACCAACCAACTTGGGAATGTGCATGACAGCCTCCTCATGGAAGGCAGGACTGAACAGAGAAGTCAAGACCCCACAGATACCAGCAGACCTCTTTCTGAGGACAGAACTCATTTGGTAGAGAGGCCTTTGGAAGTAGACTCAAAATGTCAGTGAGCCAGGAGACATAGAAAGATGGTTAGGCAGCTTTGCAACATGGAACCAGTCCCCCCAAAGCTAGCAATGTTCTAGAAGGTAAACTGTGTAGACGGTAGTTCCCAACACAGTGTCAAACGGTTAGACAGCCCAATTAGCAAGGTAAGACAATAAGTCAACTAAAGACATGCAGAAAAAAACAAAAAATAAACACATTATTGAGCTAGCTTGCTTGCTTGCTTCCTTTCCCTCCCTCCCTTCCTCCCTCCCTTTCTACCTTCCTTCCTTCCTTCCTTCCTTCCTTCCTTCCTTCCTTCCTTCCTTCCTTCCTTCCTTCCTTCCTTCCTTCCCTCCCTCCCTCCTTCCTTTCTTCCTTCCTTCATTTCTTTCTTTTCTTTCTTTTTTTCTTTCCTTCTTTCCTTCTTTCTTCTTTTTCTTCCATTTTGAATTTTGAAACAAGGTCTCACTACAGACTTCCGGCTGACCTAGATAGAATTCTCTGTGTAGACTAGACTGCTCTCAAACTCATGGCAATCCTCCTGTTTCTGTCTCACAATTCTAGTGTCTGATTTAGTGTACCACCATGACATTTCAAGCAGCCATGTTCTTAAATCTTACACAAAAACAATAGAAAAAGAAATTCTTTAAAATGAAAAAAAGCTATTTTGAGCCTGTCTTGAAATAAATGTTAAACAAACCAAGAAAATGAGGAACAGAAAATGTTAATGTCAAATCTCATACACACTGACTACAGTCAAGAGGAGCAACGGAGAAAAGCGTGCCCAAGAATAACACACTGAAGAAAGGGCTGCCCTACAGATTCAAACCAGAGAGTTAGCTATCTGCTTCAGAACCTACTCAAAGATAATGGTGTACCACACAGAAGAATGGCCTGAATTGAATTAGAACACCTCACAGTCGAGGTGAGAGTTCTCAGGGAAGAGCTAGAAATGAGAAACAGCTTCTATGTGAAGACTCCCCTGGAAGAAACGCAGAAGTGGCGACACGGACATGCTGTGAGAGGAAATGGGAGAAAAATCAATTGTAAAAAGTCAAAAAGAATGAAAAGGTCTGGAATTCAGTGACAACCGAAGAGCTAAAGGGAGATATAATACCTCCAGGAGACAATGAGTGCTCTGTCACTAGTGGCTTAAATGGCCATTAGTGAAGTGTTCAAATTCTACCTTTAGTTCTACTCTGTATTCTTGGAAATTGAGAATATTTTTTTTAATGTGGAAGAGATACAAATGTAATAAAAACAAGATTAAGTCAAACCCTGTAATCTTGAGTTTGAAGTATAAATAAAAATTATCAAGAACTTTACCTTTAAGAAATATGTTTTCTAATGTTTTAGGAAAGGTCTAGAAGTTATGACTCCCCAGTGCCCAGGCCATGGCCATGAAATGACATTTCTCTCAAGAGGAAAATCAGCCTCTTTAAGAAATGGCTTTGGGATTATATACCCCAGTACAGGGGAATGCCAGGGCCAGGAACCAAGAGTGGGTGGGTTGGGGAGCAGGGCGGGGGGAGGGTATAGGGGACTTTCGGGATAGCATTTTAATTGTAAATAAAGAAAATATCTAATTAAAAATTGTTTAAATAAAAAAAAAAAAAAGAAATGGCTTTGGGCTTAGAGAGATGGCTCCTCTACTCAGTGTGCACACTGTACTTGTAGAGGACCTGAGGGTGGTCCCCAGAACCCATGTCTAGAGGTTCACAGTCTTCTGTAACTCTAGCTCCAGAAGACATGATGCCTTTATCTGGATTCCATAGACCTCGGCATTCTCAGGCACAGAGAAACTTTTGAGACAGGATTTTACCCATTTACATACACACACACACTACACACACACACACACACACACACACACAAACACAAACACACACACACACACATTAAACTAAAATAAATCTTTAGAAAAATAAATAAATAAATGGTTTGGGGCAAAAAATAGATAATACAATAGCTGCTAAAACACATTCATCTGTTAGTAGAGAAGTACTATCAGGGTCCCTTGTCCTAGTAGAGTAATCAGGAACTAGTTTAGTCTGGTAGAACTACCATAATAAAATGCCACAGGCCTGTGACTTGCTGGATGGAAATGACTTGCCTCACAGTTGAGAGAAAAAATTCAAGAGACAGCTGCCAACAGACTGGTCTCACCCTGGCAAGCAGATGGCATCATATCTCTGTACCCATTAGTCATGCCCATCCTAAAGTCTGTTCCTCTTTTTAATGGGACCTCAGTCAGATGGATTAGGACCCTGCCTGAGACCTTAATTACCTCTCGAAAGCCAAAATCTCCAAACACAGCCACTTCAGGGCCAGAGCTATTGCATGGCTGTTGCATTCAGTGTATGGTGGAAGAAGACTTCCAGAAGGTATCTAGCAGCCAAACATGAGACAATACCATTTTATAATGAAAAACCATGAGTTTCATAAAATCAAAGTTTCATCAAGCCAAGATGAATTTGCAACCCCAGTGTCTTATTAAAAATACTTCTTTCATAAAGTACATCCAAACCACAGTCCCCCCCCCAACTCCTCTGAGCTCTCTGTAACCTCTCCCCTCTCCCCCAGATTCACTCCCCTTCACTTTCTTCAGAAAAGAGCCGGTCTCCAAGACATGACAGCCAAACAGGACAAGAGAAGATAAAATAAGACAAGGTGAAAGCCCTGATATTGATGTGGGACAAGCAACCCAACAGGAGGAGAGGAGTCCCAAGAGAGTCAGAGATGTGCCCGCTCTCACTGTTAGGAGTCTCATACGAACACCAAGCTAACAGCCATGACACACTCACAGAGGACCCGGTATAGACCCACTAAGGCTCTATGCTTGCTGCATCCATCTCTGTGAGCCTATGTGAGCCCTGCCTATTTTGTTTGGCGGGCTATATTCTATTGGTATCCTCCATTCCTCTGACTCCTACAATTTTTCCTCCTCTTTTGTGGGGTATCTCAAGATCTGAGAGAAGGGACGCAAAGGAGACCTCCAATTTAGACTCTCTCTGCAAAATATCTGGGTGTTGGTCTCTGCACCTGCTCTTATCCTGCCAGAGGAAGGTTCTCTGGTGATGACAGGACAAGACACCAATCTATGGACATAACAGAATATCATTAAGAATCATTCCATTGATTTCTTTTAACCAGTCCTGTTTGGTCTTACCCTAGGCTTCTAGGTATCCAGTCTCTAGTTTCTGGTTATGCAGGTAGTGCTGGCTATGGGTTCCCTCTCTTGTCATGGGCCTCAAGCTAAATCAAACATTGGTTGGCCACTCCCATGAGTTCCGTGACACATGCTGCAGGCAGGACAGTGTTTTGTGGCTGAGTTATAGTCTAGGTTTCTCCTTCTATAGCCTCTAGAGTGCCTTCTTATGCCAAGAAGACTAGAACTTAGGGGTGAAGGTTCCAAGCAGGTTCCAGCTCAACCTCTCTATGCTCAGTGAGCTGAGTGAAAGTTATCCTCAGCACTAAGGCCCCTCTGTGATTTCAGAAGCAACCTTCTGTCCCAGCATCAGCTTGGGTTTTTAGTATAGCTCCATGGGATTTCACTGAGCAACAAGCCAACCAAATGCAACCCAGTCCCACTACTGGAAGCCCTGCCTGGCTATAAGAAAGAAATGGCCAATTCAGACTCCATATCCTCCACTACTAGGACTCCTTATTTCAGATTGCATATCTTCTATTACTAGGAATCCTGAGTTCAGACTCCATATCCTCCACTACTAGGAATCCTCACTAGAATCATCCTCATAGATTCCAAGAAGTTTCCACTGCACTAGATTTTCATGCTGTCCCTCAAACCAACTTCAGCTATCTCTCCCCACACTCTATCCCTCCATCTCTCCAACCCCCACCCTCACCCCCACCTCCACTCTCCCACCTCTACACCACATGCTGCCTCCAATAACCAGTTTGAGTGTTTGAAAGTACAATTTTATCATATTAAGATTGTAGAGAATCCACAACGGGAAGCTGATTGATAAGCAGGAAGATCTTGCCTTTCACAAATGACCTGTGTCAGAGCATTCAAATGATAAATGAAGGAAGTCTTTCTTAACAATGAGGTGGTAGAATAGTACTATTTACCAAACCCAAATGCATGAATAGACTGAGGTGTTAAGCAACTAATAGATACTCCAAAAAAAGTGAAAGAAAAGGTAAGCGACAGGGAGCCTCTCTCCAGCCTTGTCAAGTACCGAGGCAATGCCTTGCCAGAGAGATCCAACCTGAATTTAATCTCAACTCTTAATCCAGCTGCCAAAGTATAGCAAACATGAAAGACTGAGGAACCCTTTTATCCTGCACCCTTGGTAAGCAATCAGCAATATATAGATTGTGGGAAACTTTCAAAGCCAAGTGGCCCAGATTCTCAGCAGATAAGTAAGCCAAAGAACAAGACGGAAGGAAAAGTAACATATCAAAGAAGTCATACAAGACAAGAAAGTTCCAGGGAGCAGTTGCTTAGCAATGTGTTTACATATGTTCATACTGTAACAAGGCAGCAAAGAGAATTCTGTGGTTGGGACAGGACTCTTAGGAAGGCGGTGAGGTGATGGCAGATTTCCAAGACTTACCAAAAATGGTCTTACAGGGTGTTCATCTTATGTCTCATTGAAGAATACGTGTTCTGTCTGATTCTCATGCCTGTGCTTTACTTTGTAGTACATTTTGTGTAAGGGCTGCTGGTAGAAAATACACATTCTCTTTTGATTTCAAATAAATAACCTGTGCTAATAAATCTATGAGATTTTCATAATTAGCTGATACTTTACTGTTAGTAAGTGTTGGGAATATCCTCAGTACCAAGACACTATAAAAAGCTAATCGACAGACAGGGAGTGGTACCCAGTATGAAATATCAAATGCCAATTTCCTCCTCCGACCCTTTGAGAACATCTTCTTGCCAAGGATGTGGAAACTGACAGGAACCTGTTAGATGCTACCATACAGAGTTTCACTGAGTAGTACATAACCCCCTATCAAGGAAGGTTTAAAAACACTCGAGGCTGTGAGACTAGTAAAACTTCTAGAAGCGGCATACAGTCCACTAAGAGCAAACCAGTTCTTTCTCCTGGCATCCATTAAAGGTCTGTCTCACTAGAATACATGTAATTGTGATAAGATCTATGTCCATATGAGGAAAAAAATGATTAAAATGACTAGCTTAAACATAATATCGTATTCTGTCAGTGCAATGACTGTTTCAGAAATAGCCAGTCACAAAACTGAAATGTACTAAAGTCTTTGCCAGGGCCCTTTGAGAGCAAAGTTTTCACTTCAGCAGGACCTAGATGTGAAGGTACAAATGTCTCAGGTCGTCAGAGCCATGGCTATTTTCCAAGTCACCATAAGAATGGCATCTACCACATTCTCCTGTCACCTGTAACATTACGACAGCTACCTAATACACAAGTAAAAACAGGCCATTCCATTTCATTTTCTCTCATTTCAGGACTTTAAATAGACTTTACACAAAACAGAAGAATAACACAATTTCCACGTGTGCCCAAATCCCCTGTCCCAAAGTAAAGACAAATTATGTCACTACCATGCAAGACATTTGCTTCAAGTAGCCATGTCTATTAATTATGTGTATGAATTAATTCTAGTCAAAATGAATCAAATAAAGCCACAGAAATGAGGGGAAAAGGGAAAGGCCCTCAGAAGAAGGCAACATTTGGAAGACAATGAAAACATTAGATTACATTTCCATCTTTGGCTCTGGATCTGATCAGATTCTAAGTATAAGCTGACTAAATACAAGTAGACTCTCAATCTTTCTGGAAGCTAGAAAATTGGGGTCAACATCTGGGAAGTAAGTGAGGACCCAAGACCAGGGAACTGAGCAGTAGGCACTCTGACTTCACAGTGCAGCACTGCTCGGTAAGCCACCACCTGACCTGCACCTCACATGAGTGGAGAAGATTCCACCAAGCCCACTAGGAAAAATTAAGTGGAAGGACAGTTGTCACCCAAGAGAGGGGATTGCCATTTTCATTTAAGGTCACATAAGTCACATCCAAGAACTTACAGTTTTCAAACATCTCTATGAATCTTGACTGCCCTTTTTTTCATAGACAGTCACATTGCATTTAAGATCCTGGGAGTTTACCTCCACTCACTGAAAGCTACTTTACTAAAACCTGTTTAATTATGTAATAAGCATCTCTTCTAATTTCCCTCTATATCATCTGTGTGTGCTTATGTATGCATGCATGTGTATGTGATTACATATTTGCATATTCACTTATGTTTCTGTGTGACTGAATGTGCAAGTATGTGTGCTTGTATATGTGCGGGTTCATGTATGTGTATGTGTGCATATGTGTGTGAATGTGCGTGTGTATGTATCTGCTTATGTATATTACTTGGTCCTGTTTCCTGCTAAGAGTGAAGTTTCCACCACAGGATGCAGACATAGCTTTATTCCAGCTTTGTTTTACCCTGTGCTTTTTGTTATAAGCATATTGTAAGCAACTAAAACAAAGCCCACCGTGAAAGGTTTTCAGTAGGATGTTAATAAATTTCTTCTATTTCTTTCCTGCACATACAGTGTTTTGTAATAAATTTAAGAAGTCACTGTCTTAGCTCAAAATTAATGAGGGAGCCTCAAAACATTCTATCTAGGAAGAACATATTGCTGAAGACATCAAAAACTGGTTCAATAAACTATATGAAATAGTATTTATGGTTATTGTTTTTACATTTTTACAAATATTCTTATTAAAGTGTCACTATAATTTACGGATTCGTTTATTACTTTATACACTATTTTCAGTGTTCCATAAAACTTTGTACAGATATCATTCATAAAAATGAAAACTCTTAAAATAATATTAAGTATTTCAGATATTATGAGTTTTTGTAGCCCCATATTCAATGGAAATTAATGGTGAGGATCAGAAAACTCAGGCAAATAAAGTCAATATAATGCTCCCAGATGGGATAGTAACAATGTCCTCTATTCACATAAATGGCATTACTACACCTTCCATAGAGAATGTGCTCATAGTGTTTTTTTTTCTAGAGATGGTTCCTGTAAAAATCATATACTTAAATCCTTATTCATATAATCAATAACAGGCACTTCTGATATGAAAGGATATGTTCTTGGTTTATGAAGCAGTGGACAAGACATGCTAAGAAGGATGCTTTCTCAAACTTCAGCTGATGAATTTGGAGTCAAAAGTCCACACTCTATTGATATTAACCAGTTTTGGGGACAACAGGTGCTCTTTTCCCAGACCCCACCCCACAATAGTAGTAGCCGCAGCAGCATAATCTGGTACTTGTAGAAAAAGATAAGTGAATTGCAACACCATTCCTTATATTTAAGAGAGCCCAAATTGTTCTACTGTGTGTGTGTGTGTGTGTGTGTGTGTGGTGTGAGTGTGTATGCCAGAGGAAAATGAAAAGTGTATCCTCCTCAGAAAGACTATCCACCTTCTTTGAGAAAAACCTCAAGAACCTTCCTGCCTCCCCAGGGCTAAGATTATAAGTGCATGCCACCACGCCCAGCCTTTTTCACTTGGTTTCCGAGGATTGAGCTCAAATCCTGCAGTCTGTGGTCTATTGCGATTTAACCATCTCTCCTGAATAACCTATGTCAATAATGGTGTTAGAAGTTGTCTATTTTTAAGTACTAGAGGTTAATTCAATTGTGACATAATTTGTAGGGTCAATTTTGTTATAAATTCTCCAGCCCAATGACGTAATGCTAAGTTTTTGGTTTTTTGTTTGTTTGTTTGTTTGTTTGTTTTTATTACTCTTTAGTTCTGATAAAGTCTCAGGAATCCATCTTGAATAGGAAATTATCAGCATCAGGAAGATTTTGACAAAGAGGAGCTGTCAAGGATCTCTACCACCTCCCAAAATAGTTGTGAGACATTCTCTATTCTCTAAGCCCTTACAGAACTTTACATACCCAACACATACAATGAAACAGCAAGTAGATAATATGAATGGAGGCTGAGATAAAAGTGGATGGTTCTAAAACCCTTAGAAGTATGTGTTCCTACTTCTGTGCCCCTGGTTCCCTACTCACCCCGTGAGTGTAGAAACAAGGACACTTGAGAATGATTGGCAGCAATATGCTCAGGGTAGGGTACCTCTGTTTGATAAAGTGAGATCATAAGGTCATTACCAAGCCTTCTTTTATATTTCCTACTTGTCTATAATGCTACAAGATGGATTATAAATTTAGCCACACATTTTCGAAGTAGAGGAATCTTTTTAATTAGCAGCAAAAACATTTCACAAAACACTACAAAAGAAAGAGAAAGCAAGTCACACAGAGATGTAAATACAGTCATTATGCAAACAAAGTCAAAGGGGTGAGAGTATTAAATCAAGGAAGAGTATTAAAATCAGGGAGTCCTGCGGCACGCCTCCCTGCCTTCGTCGACCAGCAAGAAAGACACGCCACCACTGGGATCTTCTCAGTCAGCTTTATTCTGGAGCGCCTTGCTTGTAGATTCCCGGGACCCAGGACAGCAGCAGAGCTGCTGCTTTTATACTCTTTCAGGGAAGGGGAGGGGTTGTTGTAGTGGATGCGGATTGGTGCACCAAGCCACACCTCATTTGCATGTGGCCCATTCATTGGTGCCACAAGCCACAGCCATTAGCATATTTTCCCTTCATTGGTACTACAAGCAGTGCCTCATTAGCATATTTTCCCTTCGGGAGGGGCTACTGCTTGAGGAGGGCCTGAGGAGAGAGCTGCGCATGCGCACTAGGCTCTCCTCCCTGGCAGCCTGCTGGTCCTGCGCCATCTTGTAATGGGGCGGAGCCGCAGGCTCTCCCGGAGCCGCAGGCCTTCCCGGAGCCGGACGGCCTTCCCTGGGAGCCCGGATGAGGCCTTCCCGGGAGCCTGGATGGCAGCTTTCCCGGGATCCGCCGGGCCCGCCCGGTGCCGAGGCTCTGGCAGGCGGGCCCGGCCCTCGCCGAGGCAGCGGCTTTCTACAGAGTCCCTGCTTCTCAAGTCATGAATCAGGCACATGAAGACCTAAATTACTCCTGAAACTCTGAGCACTGCAGCAAGGGTCCCACCAAAAGCAAGGGGACCATCTACAGGCAACTATAGAAAATTGTTATAGTTTAACTAAACTAATATTGTAGCATGTGAAATGCATAAGGTACAGAATAATGAAAAAACCCACATGTATGTACCTCAGGCAATAAAATGAGTTTTAGGGTCAAATCTGATGCAGATGCAGGATACTCAGCATCGTATCATACTAATAATTCTGAAAGTCCAGCATTTGGAGACACAAGTGAAGCAAGAATCCTGGTACCATCACCATAACACAGACCCTGCACATGTAAGATAAACCCAGAACTGTGAGCATGAAAATCATTCAGAGACTCATCAAAGAAGGAAAACCATTTAACCATGCATTGTCTCATGTTATGCTTTGATGACTGTGAGGCCCACAGTAACATATTCCTACGGTCTATGGCTCAGAAGCCCTGAAGTCCAAGGTTTATTTACTATAAACAGCCACAGACTAGGTATATCCTGATCAAAGCCTATAGCAGTCATCATGTGGATCTACTGCTATATGTAAAAGATTTAACGCATCATTTCTTCCTTTATAACAAAACAGCTCAACATCAGCTTAGTGTCTTGTGTGCAGCCACCTTCCACCCAAAAAATAAAAGGCCAACTTTTTCTCTTTAAAGCACAGAACCAGCTTACTGTTCATCCCATGACATAATCACCTTTCTTCTCTCCCTGTCTGCCTCCCCTCCATCCCACTGTTTTCCTTTGTCCACTCCCAATCCCATCCTAAGCCTTCCCCACAACCGCACTAAGCAATTTTGCTGATTGTATTTTTCTTTGTGGTGGCCAGTAAGAATCTGAGAACTGAAATCTTCAACCTGGGTCACGGCCGCATCCATGGCGTCCTGGAGCTAAGTGCAGAACATTTCCTGCTCCTCGATTTCACATCATTGTTTTGCTCTTTGCTTACTATTATTATTTTCAGATGGCGCAAACCTCTGTATATTGATTTTAAAAATATGAGAATATCTAAAATGACACGTATTGGCATAAAATCAACAATCAACACTTGACATTTGGAACGAAACTTCTTTATTCCTTCTGGCTTATGCTATAAAAATTTTTTAAAGTTAATAAATCGTGCACAGTGAGTGGAAGGGCCTACAGTGTAAGCCTCCATTAAGGAGGTAGAAAGAAACACATGTCACACACACAAGCAAGAACAGGCATTATAACCAAGGTCTCATCACAGTCACAAATTCAAGGAAAGCCTGTCACTCTTGTTTTCTCTAAGTTCAGCTAGCTGTACACCTAACAATTGGATGGAGAGTCCTTATCCAGTACCTACTATAAGGAATCACACAGTCATTTGGAGCCTCTTAAACTTGTTGTAAATTGAATTCTTTTGAACTGAATTAACACCATTCTACTCTCACACCTAGAAAGGAAATCAAACAGACACCCTACCCACAAGAAAAACCATTTAAAAAGCAAAGTTGATGGTGTCATTGTACTGGAATATTGCTCTAGAGCAAGTGAGAATCCCTGTCTGTTTGCTGCCTGCCTCATCCACCTTTTAGCTGGTTCTTGCCCGATCATGGTCTTCACCCAACCACGTGGTCAACAACTGTGTACTGTGCAAAGGTAACAACTGTGAGAACTACAAACCAGACTATAGAGTCGTTTCTAAAGAACTAACTAAACTTTGTGAAAGAGTTATCTAAATTCCACATCTCCACTTCACTCATGAGTTAACCCAAACGTTAAACATTAGCTGTGCCGTGGTTTATAAATGCCTACACCTAGTAACTGATTCCTACTTGCTAACCCAAACAATATTTAGACATATCTAATTACCTTAACCTCTTTATGAAGTACACACTCAGCAAGTCTCAAAATTCTTCCCTCTTTTCCCACCCACAGACGTGCCAATCTTTGTCTGTGTTCACTCACTCTGCCACTTTACCCAGAAATGTGTGTACCGTACACACTTGTGCAGGAGCCACAAAGTTAGGATCTAGGATATTGTTGCACCTACTTTCCTGCAGAGGCCTTAAAGTTCTGAAAATGTACTTAATCTTGACAATCAAATATGAAACTTGCTTCTTCCTGTGAAATCCAAATAATCTGTATTCTAAATCCCTTCATCTAATCATTCACTTTTTAAAAGACTTATTTATTTATTTATTTATTTAATGTATGTGAGTGCACTGTCACTCTTCAGACACACCAGAATAGGGCATCATATCACAGTATAGATGGTTGTGAGCCACCATGTGGTTTCTGGAAATTGAAGCCAGGTCCTCTAGAAGAATAGTCAGTGCTCCTAACCTTTGAGCCATTCTCCTGCCCATCTATTCACTTTTTAAACAAGCAAATATCTAATTGGTGAGCTATAGATAGATAGATAGATAGATAGATAGATAGATAGATAGATAATAGATACATACATGCATACATACATACATGATATGTAAATAGATAGATAGATAGATAGATACATACATACATACATACATACATACATACATATATACATACATAGATACATAGATACATAGACAGATACATAGACAGATACATAGACAGATACATAGACAGATACATAGATAGATACATAGATAGATACATAGATAGATACATAGATAGATACATAAATAGATGAGGGTAGATAGATGATAGAGGAAAGACAGACAGACAGACAGAAGAACAGGTGAATGTGTGTGTTGGAAAGTAAACTAAGATACATATATGATACACATATATGACAGAAAGGTGAGATTAGTCAGAAAGCTTTTTCCCTGTGCAAATAAACTGGCTTTCTCAATAACACACATCCTAAGTTTCTCACTTAGTGGCTCTTTATATAAGAAGCATGCGGAGTGTGCATGCAACACTTGCCCAGCTCCACCGCGCAGCAGAGAGAAAAGCTTGGACTCTGCAGCTCATCCTTCTCAAAGTCAGCCTAACCAGACTTCTCAGAAACGGCATCTTAAGGAGTGCCAAGCGGATGTCCCTCTACCTGGAAACGGCATCTTAAGGAGGGCCAAGCGGATGTCCCTCTACCTGGGGAGGAATGCTGGCCCCAGAGCAAAAGTGCTCCTCCATCAGCCCTGCTCGGGAGCTGCTACGGCTTCCTCTCACCTGTACTCAATTACAGAGCAATTTCCTGCTCTTCATTTTGATTAATAAGTCAAATGAATTCATCAAATATTGATTAAGCACCTGTTCCATACAAGACATTGTGTAGTTATTAAGGTTAACAAGAAGGATAAAATATAATTTTTCCTCCAGGGCTCAGATGATGAAGAGACACATTTATAAAAACTTAATGTGATAAAATGTCATAAAAGATGCACCAAGTTTTCTGGGAATATCGAGAAGAGAAATTGTATCTCCTTGGAGAAGTCAAGAGAAATGGTCAGAGAGGTTTTTGGGGGGAAGCCACTTGAATAGCTTCTTGGAATAAACACTAAAATATTTACAGGGTAGAAAATACTGTTACTGAATAAATGGGAAATTGGTTTCATTGTGCTTAAACTGTGCTCAATCTATGTACACCAGAACAAATTTGGTAAGACAGGGTCAGAGAGTGAGGAGAAAGGAAAGCAACTTCCATAAGAAGAGCGAACAGACAAGGGCATGACTGAGATGGATGCTGGGTCTATGCAGGACTACACATCAGAGGATACCTTTGGAACTGTGAATATTGGGGGTGGGAGAGGGTTGCAAAACTGGATTCTGGAAAGGGACTGGAAATTCAAGTGTCCAAGTTAGGGTTTCTATTACTGTCATGAAACACAGTAACTACAAAGAAGTTGAGATGGAGTTTATTCTGCTTACACTTCCACACTGTGGACCATCACTTAAAGGAGGCAGGACAGAGGCGCAAAGACGGCAGAAATTTGAAGGCAGGAGCTGATACAGAGCCCATGGAGGAGTGCGGCTTAGGTTTGCTCCATCTGATTTGCTCAGCCTGCTTTCTTACAATACCCAAGACCACCATCTCAGGGACAGCCCTGCCACATCAATCACTAATTAGTAACAAACGTCCCACTGGCTTGCCAGCAGCCCCGTGTCATGGAGGCGTTTTCTCCACTGAGACTCCCTTCACCCCAGTGAGACCAGCTCGCCTCAAGGTGACATAAAACTGACCAGCACATCTGACTCCTTGTCAGCATGACACAGTAACACATCACTGTTAAGTTGCAACCTTTCCTTTCCTATATATCCCCAAGACCACATGTTAATATAAACATTATAGGATAGAACATTTATAAACTTAAAAGTCCCAGTCAAATACTTTAAAACTTCACTCAAATATATATAGTCTCCCTACTGTGGGCTTCTATAAAGTAAGCTGAATACTTTTTTTTTACTTCAAGAGGAAAAATCAGGACACAGTCACAATCTTAACAAAGCAAAACCAAACTCCAACTGTGTAAATAATTCAGTGTCCAAATCTTGGATCCTCTGGCTGTCTTTTCTGGGATCCTCCAAAAGACTTGGGTAACTTCTCAGGCTCCTCTTCCTGCCACCCCCACAGATGGTCTACAGAGCTCAGGCCAGCTTCAGATGATGGCTGTTGCTGTTCTTGGCAGGTGTGCCATGGTGCTGGCATCTTAGGTCTCTGCTGCAACTGAGCACCTTGACTGGGACACTTTCCTGTGCCCTCTTCCTGGTACCAAGCACCAACTCCTTTGCATAACCCAGTTAATAGAGGATCTTCATTTGCTACTGAGGCATCACCTTTCCTGGCCTCCTTCAGTGTCAAGCCTCATCTGCTCTCTGTGACCAGTACCCCCCAAATGACTCTTAGACTACCAAACAGGGCTGCCAGCATGATATACAACCTCGGCAGCCTCTGCAACACAGCTGCTATGTCCTGATTCTGAGGAAAGCGTCTTAGAATATGTTTTATCTCTTTTTAATTTTTTAAATTAATTTATTGTTTACATCCTGACCCTAATTCCCCCTCCCTCTGCTCTTCTTAGTGCTTCCCCACAATCTCCCCTCTTCATCCTGCCTCCCTACATCCACTCCTCCTCTGTTTCTTTTCAGAAAAGAGCAGGCATGCTCTTGGGTAGGAAGCAGCCATGGCATATCAGGTTGCAATAAGACTAGGCACCTCCTCTCCTATGAATGCTAGATGAAGCAACCTAGAGGAGAAAAGGATTTCCTAGAATACTTTAACTCAACATGTTGATCTCTTCTGAAACACTGGATTGACAAGGATAAATTGTCACAGTAATTTTAATTTCTCACTTCAGTGTTGCTGGTCTCATGTTAACCACGAGTGACTCTTCCACCTCAGCTGGCTACAACCACAGACCCTTCATTCTAATAGCAAATGGCTCCTGTAGAGTCTTTAAGCGTCCCCCTGAGGCTTCACGTGCCAGGCCAGTCCTCCACTGCCTGTTCTTCCCTTAACATTATTTATTTTCCAAGCTCCTACAGATCATCTCACCTCACAAGACTCAATGGCTTTTCTCGCCTAAACTTCTAACATACTTCCACAATCCTCCCAAGATAACATGGTCAGGTCTGTCCCAATTAGAATTTCTGTAGCTCTGGAAAAAAAAAAAAAAAAACCCTAACCAAAAACAAGCTGGGGAGATAGTTGGGTTTTTTGGGGGGGTGGGGAGGCTTATACTTCTGCATCATAGTCCATCACTGAAGGAAGTCAGGGACAGGAACTCAAAGGGGCAGGAATCTGGAAGTAGGGTCTGATAGAGAGCTATAGAGGGATCCTGCTTACTACCTCAATCCCGTTGGCTTGTTGAACCTACTTTCTTATAGCACCTAGCACCGACAGCCCAGGGATGGTCCTCTCCCATGGATTACTAATTAAGAAAAGTGCCTTGCAAGTTGTTTAAGCCCAATCTAATAAAAGCGTTTTCTCAATTGAGACTCCCTCCTCTCCAATGTCTCTTAGCTTGTGTCAAGTAGACATAAAAGAAGGCAGCACAAGTGTGGTAAGCAGTCTGAATAAGATGCCAGTCACTGATGCCAGTCACTGATGCCAGTCACTGGGGCCGGGCTCCTGCCCCCAATTCAAGCAGACTCCAGCTGTTCCGGTTCAGGCCAAAGCAGTCAAAAGGACAAGTGAGTTAGACCCTGCCGCTGAATTGCAGCACTCCATCCTTCCCCCATCTGCTCAGGTGCCGGCCACATCTGTCAGAACAGCAGAAACCACCTGCTGCACCAGGTCAAGCAAGTTGCTAGATGTCAAGCACTCAACCTGGTAAGAGACTCCCTAGTGGGTCAGAGGTCAAGCAAACTGCCAGAAATCCAGGCCACAAAGTCCAGAAGACAAAAAAAGGAAACAGAAGCTAAGGAACAAAACACCCATTTAACAAACACAAAATCAGCACCTAGATGTATAACCATCCGAAACTCCTAAAATCTCTAAACACCAGTGTGCAAACACAACCAACAACAGCCAGGGCAAAATGGCACCACCAGAGCCCAGATAGCCTATTGTTGGAGTTCATCAAAAGACCCTCGCACACAAAGACCACAGACACTGCCATCGCTGCAAACCACAAGAGAATTTTTATTGATCCAACATGTTGGGGACCCTTCCTCTCAGCACACAGGCCAGAGGAGAGACCCAGAACAAATAAAGAACACACTTTTTATACCTTGTAAGGGACAAATTTAGGCAACAGGGTAGCTGGCTTATTTTCATTGGTGTAGCAAGTAACTTTTTCAGGCATTGGTTGATTTGTATAGGGTGACTAAGTAACCCTTTGGCCTAGTGACTCACTTTGCTTGCCCCCATGGTGGGTTATTATGATTTCGTCAGCAAAGTAGTAGTACATTTTGAACTTATGGGTCAGCTATTAACATCACAACTATGGAGAAGATCAGAGCGGTTTTTTTTTTCTCAGAAAATTGGGAATAGTTCTACCCCAAGATATGGCTGTACCATTCCTAAGGGTACACCTAAAGAATGCTCCACTATAGCACAAGGACACTTGCTCAACTATGTTCATAGCAGCTTTATTCATAATAGCCAGAAACTGGAAACAACCTAGATGTCTCTTAACTGATGAATGGATAAATAATCTGTGGTATATTTATACAATGGAGCATTACTCAGATTTTAAAAACAATGACATGATGAAATCTGCCAGCAAATGGATGGAACTAGAAAAGATAACCCTGAGTGAGTTAACCCAGACCCAGAAAGAAAAATATGGTATGTACTCTCTTATCCAAGGTTATTATCTGTAAAGGATTACCATGCTACAATCCACAGACCCAAAGAAGCTAATTAACAAGGAAGACTTGAGGAGGGGGAGAGAAACATTAATCTCACAAAGAAAGGGAAACCGAATAGACACTGCAAATGGATGGAAAGGAAGACTGGACAGAAACGGGGGATTGGGGGTTCAAAGAGGAGGAATAAGTTGCTGGAAGAATGTAAGGAGAGAGTACTAGGAGAGAAAACTCAGGAGGAGGTGTCTTTGCTGAAGGTGTTATCAGTCTTAGGAGTTCTCTGGTAGAAGTTTGGGGGTCACTTATATATGCCATCATATCATCTGTGAATATCAATACTTTGACTTCTTCCTTTCCTTGAGCAACAGAACATCCCAGAAGTCTACAAACATTACCCTAGCTAAGGCTGCTAGCAATGTGGGACATGGAGCTTGAACTGGCCATCTCCTGTCACTAGGAAACACTCCAAATAGAGGGATTGGGGCACCAACCCAACCACAAAACCTTGACATAAAATTTGTCTTGCCTACAAAATGTGCCAGGGTAAAGATGGAGCAGAAACTGGGGGAGTGGCTAGCCAATGTCTAGTCCAGTTTGAGATCCATACCAAGTGTCAGAGCCCACCCCTGGCACTGCCAGGAGGACCAGAAACCAGAGACTGGATAGCCAAGAGACCTAGGATAGAAACAAACACAACAGGGAAAAAAATTAAAAGGAATGAAATGATTCCTAATGATATTGTAGGTAGATTAGTGTCTAGCCCAATTGTCATCATAGAGGTTTTACCCAGCCACTGATGGAAACAGACATAAAGACCCACAACCAAACATTAGGCAGAGCTTGAGAAATCCCTTGAAAGAAAGGGAAGGAAGGATTGTAGGAACCAGAGGTGTCAAGAAGACTACAAGAAAACCAACAGAATCAACCAACCTGAACCTATAGGGGCTCACAGATACTGCACTAACAACCATGAAGACTGCATGGGACTGACCTGGGCCCTGTGCACATATGTTATTATTGTGTAGTTTGGTTTTCTTGTGGGACTCCTAACAGTGGGAGCAGGAGCTGTCTCTGACCCTGTTGCCTGCCTTTGTTACCCTTTCCCCTACTGGGTCACTTTGTTTAGCCTTAACAGAGGTCCTAGTCTTCCTGAAATTTGATACACTGAAGCCGGTTGATACCTATCAAGGCCATACCTTTTGTGAAGAGAAATGGAGGAGGAGTGGATGGAGATCAGGGATGAGGGGAAGGACTGGGGAAAGATGAAGGAGGCAAAACTTTAATTAGGATGTAAAAAGATAAAATCAAATTCAAAGAAAAATAAAAGGTGCCAATCACCAGCCTTCATGGTTCTAGATTCCGGGAAGGCAGTATGCTGTACGAGGAAAAGGCTGAGCCTTCTGAGTTTTACCAGATTTTACAGTGGGCCTAAGTCATCCTGCTCTGCCCTGGGACGACTGCATTCCTCCGCTTGGTTCAACCACAGCACAGAAGAAAAGCCTTTGTAAAGGACATTTTAGACCATTCTGGTATGCAGACAGGCAGTGAAAATATGCGGTGTCCATGATGGCTTATCCCTACAACAGGCATGTGAGAAAAGAAGCAACAGGGAACTGGGGGAAGCAACCTGGAAAGAAGGGTAGGAAAGCAAATGCCGGGACTTAATCTTTTACATGAACACTGGGGAACGCTGCTGGAACACTGGTGGCTATTTCCGGATATCTAGGGAACACCTCTGGTTTGGTACCAGTACCTCACACATATTTCCTGGGACCACCTAATCTGTATATTCAACCTATATTTGTAGTTGGTTGATAAAGATGGAAACTTTGATAAAAAGTCAGCTTCCTGAAAACGTGTAATTTGGAAAACAGAGAACTACTCTAGTCCCTTCTTTTGTTAGAAGCTGCATTGCATGGCTGTGTTTCTGTACAGAAGGTTAATCTGCAGTAGGAAAACTAGCCTAAATCTGTGTAGGGGGATTAATTAGCCTTATGGGCTGGGCCCTGAAGTCAACAGAAAGGAGGAATTGGGAGGAGCGCCAGCATTCATTTCTCTGTGGATCCCGACTGCAGATCTGAGGAGACCAGCTGCCTCGGGTTCCTGGCTCTGTGATCTTCCTTCTGGGACAGAGGATACTTCAAACTATAAGACAAAGTAAATTCACACTTCCTTAAAATACTTTTGTCCAACAAGAACTAATACTGAACGTCTTAGTCAGGGTTTCTATTGCTGTGATGAAACATGACCAAAGCAACCTGGTGAGGAAAATGGGTTTATTCAACGTATGTACACTTCCACATCACTGCTAGTCATTGGAAGTTGGAACAGAAATTGAAGCATGGCAGGAACCTGGAGGCAGGAGCTGATGCAGAGGTCGGGGTGGGGGGGGGGTGCTGCTTACTGGCTTGCTCAGCTTGTTTTCTTATACAACCCAGGACAAGCAACACAGGCATGGTCCCAACTATAGTGGACTTGCCTGCACCCACACCATCAATGTGATTCTCAAAGCCACAAGAGAAGAAACCTGTATATACTAGTGTGTGTGTGTGTGTGTGTGTGTGTGTGTGTGTGTGTGTGTATGTAGAAGAAAGCAAAAGATCTCAGAGACATTGAGTCATTTGCTAAATGTCACACATCTACTAAATGGCAAAGCTAAGCCATTTCAAAACTATACATTCTTTTCTCTGCACTATAACTTGTGACAAATTATGATAATATAACTGGTTTTTCCACTTATTTATCACAAGACAACATTTTAGTACTTTGTCAGGCTTATTTTTTTTCTCATTATGACAAGACATTTGTATGCATGAATTAAATGCTAAATATTTAATGATCTGAAGCTTTATTGCACCAGTGAACTTCCAGAGAGGAAAAAGAAAACTTAGTGTCGTCTTCTCAAACTAAAGCTCTTAGCTGCTCAGGCATAGACCCAAGCAAGTGCACCAGATACATGGCACCTAAAGAAGTTCATCGATTTCTCTGCTGTCGATTTCACTGCCTTGTGAGTCTCATAGTGTTCGTTCTACTTCCTTTACCTTTTAGGTTGATCAAAACCTTTTTATAAAAAATGACTTTTGTTGAGTTTTTTTTTTCTGTGTTTTTTTTTAAATCCAGAGTAAAATGTGTTCCAACCGTAGAAAGAATGGACTATTAATCTCTCCCTTTTATTGACCTACTTCAGTTTCAGCTCATTAAACACAGACATCTCAATGATCAAAAGAAAATGAGCCAAATGTAACTTGGTCTAACCTTACTGAATAACAGAGCTACTCAAAATGCAAATAAATCTGAAATAGTAATTTAATATTGACAGTCTTCCACGTAAAGAATCTCTATGTGATGAACAGGACATCCCAGCGTAATTTTTCCCCTGTATTTCATTTGACCAATGCAGGCACAGTCTTACTGTGTTTTCACGTCAACTCTCTTCTCAGATTTCATCCTTTCCTAATGTGTAAAAACAGAAAAGGCAGAAAAATAGAAATTCTTAGAACACGGCTACAGACATCAGTTATCTTGCTTATCCAAAATTATGAAAACTAGGATAAATTTTACTACAATATTGAAGGAAAAGAAACATTAATTCAAACTCCTTTTCCTAATGAGTAATAAATATTTAATCATGTGGAGCTGGAGAGATGCCTCAGTGGTTCAGAGCACTAACTGCTTTTCCAGAGGTCCTGAGTTCAATTCCCAGTAACCACATGGTAGCTCACAACCATCTGTAATTGAATCTGATGCCCTCTTCTGGTGAAGACAGCTAAAGTGTACTCACATACATAAAATAAATAAATATATTTTAAATGTAATCATGTACTAAGGAATGCTTACTAACTTTCAGTTCATTATTATTTTTAAACATATTTAAGTGAATATCTGAGTCATATCAAAATATTCATGTGCATTTTATTAACTCTAACACAAATTCTTCTTCTAATCTTTAGAGAAATTACTTCATGCTTCTTATGTCCAAAACAAACCATGACACTACTTCATATAGGCAGAAATAATAGCCCAAATTATTAGATTGATGGAAAAAAACTGTGGTATGGATGTACAATGGGATATGGTCCATCATTAAAGAATAAGATATTGTCATTTGCAGCCATACTGAAGATTGTTGAAGATATCTTCTTGAATAAAATAGGCCAGGGGCAAAGTGCAGAAAACTACTTTGTTTTTCTAATAACAGAGAGTAAAGGGGTGGACACCACAGGCTCAGCCAATCCAGGATCTGGTAAAGGGATACAAAATTATAGTTATAAAGAATTAAGTTTAAGAGATCTGTTGTGAAGCTGGAGAGATGGCTCAGCGGTTAAGAGCACTGACTGCTCTTCTGAAGGTCCTGAGTTCAAATCCCAGTAACCAAATGGCAGCTCACAACCATCTGTAATGAGATATAATTCCCTCTTCTAGAATATATGAAGAGAGCTACAGTGTACTCACATATAATTAATAAATACACCTTGAGAGAGAGAGAGAGAGAGAGAGAGAGAGAGAGAGAGAGAGATCTGTTGTACAAGGAACTAATAAATACAATCCTCAGAAAGGACTAAGCTAGATTGTGTTTTTGTCACCAAGGACAATCCATTGTGAGAATACATGTTTCTTATCTAGCCACTTCACAACAAGCATATATTCAGTGTCACCTTCTTTTTCCACCTGCTTTTCTAAACACCATGTCAGTGTCTGCACTACTTTTCTCATTGTGACCAACTGCCCGACAAGTGAGATTTAAGGAAGAAATTACTTCTTTGGACTCATAGTTTGAGGTGCTAAGAAGGCATTGTCACAGCTGCTCTGTCCCAGTGCATCTACAATGATTAGAAAGCAGAGCTGGGACCTCACCTGTCTTCTTTTCATTCTGTCCAGGGTGCCAACCCACGGAGCCATGCCAGTAACATTTGAGATAGGTGTCCACACCTCAGTTACCCCAGTTTGGACATGCTGAGAGATGTGTCTCCAAGGTGATCCTAAATGCTGTCAGCCTAACATCAGTATTACTGGCACAGCACCCTTCAGCAAACACAGCTCTTCTGGACCCAGGGGTTACTCTGTAGCTGAGCAATGTAAATGCAAAGTTTCTCTCCGCATGGAACTAACAGGATGGAAGAAGAAGGGGATCAGGGGATCGGCTCACAATTCCTTCCTAGTCTCCTGCATGGGAGAAATTCTATTGGATCCATTCTTTTTCCCTTCTCTTAACAAATCAATAAAGCCCTGTGAGCAGATGCCCTGGCCTCACAATGGTGGCTGTGCAAACACTAAATGTTAAATACTTTTCCTTTCCCTGCAGAACAGAAATGGCAGAGAAAACTCTCTTCCATACATGTGTCTAGCTGTCTACGTGCTCCCTTGCAAAACTGTCAGAGAAAATAGGTAAAAAATCCTTAAATTTAAAATTTATAGAGTTGGGTCATTTTATAGAATCTGTGGCAATGTCACACAAGAAAATGTTATCTCCAATGAAATAGTTTACTCAACAGCACAGCCAAGCACACGACAGAACATATCTAAACAACAACAACTTTACTGCTTTACTAACTACATTCTTCATCCTATCATGATTAATCAATAAAAATTACAGCTAAGCACAATGAATAGCATGTTATGCAAATATTAATTAAATATTAATTTATTCATCAAAATTTAATATAAATGCTGACCTGACAAAATCAGTTACAGATTATTTTCCCCAGTAGGGCATCAGTAGGCTAAAGAACAGAAGTGCACTTAACATACATCTCTGAGCTATAAATAATGCTCTATCGCCAAGGGATTCAGTGCCCTCTTCTGGCCTCTTCAGGTATACACGCACACACACACACACACACACACACACATATATATATATATACATATATATGTGTCTGCTTGTGTGTGTGTATATATATACATATGCATATATAGAAAAATATATATTATATAATATATTTAATAATGTAATGGGAGTATATGTTATATATTATATGCTATACATATTATTATACATATCATATATATTATACATACTATATATATGCACATTCATAAATGCCTCTTTTAAAAATAAGAATTGGAAAGGGAATGCTCCTATATCTAGATGACAACAACCAGATATAAAGTTCTGAGTTCCCAAAGAGCTGTTATATCACAGTCCTAGGGATTTCTCTTCTGTTGTTGTTTAATGCTTTTCTAAAATGTATTTGATGTATATGGATGCTTTGTCTATATGTACATCTGTGAAGCAGAAGAAAACATCAGATCCTGTATTACTATAGTTAACAGACAGTTGTGAACTGCCATTGTCATGTGGGTGCTGGAAATTGAACTCAGGACCTCTGGAAGAGCAGCCAGTACTCTCAACCACTGAGCCATCTCTCCAATTCCCCTGACCTGGGGATTTCTAACACTCTGCCACTTGCAGATGTTAGTTAAATTTGTGGTGTATGCAAAGCATCAAGTTGGAAATGGATAACGTATGTTTCTTGGATTTATATTTAAAGTAACTATGGGTCTATACCTTTCAGGTTTGCCCTGCTTGGCTTTGCTGCAATGCTCCTACTCTTCTGTGAAGAAGAAAACCGAGATGAACACCTGTCTCAGAACTTTGTATTTGATGTAAAACTTGCAGCACATAGATAGCAGGGTAGTAGATATTCAGTACTCTTTCTATCATTTAAGAATCAGGGAGTTTGAAAAGATATACCATCATGTTTCTTTCAGCTTAACCAAATAAAATGTTGCAACCCTTATTTTGTGCCAAGCCCTGCTCTATGAACTAGACAGCATTGAAAATACAAGGTACGGGCTGGAGAGATGGCTCAGTGGTTAAGAGCAATGACTGTTCTTCCAGAGGTCCTGAGTTCAACTTCCAGCAACCACTTGGTGGCACAGCTATCTGTAATGGGATCTGATGCCCTCTTCTGGTGTGTCTAAAGACAGCTACAGTGTACTCACATATATAGAATANATAAATAAGAAATTAAATTAAGGGCTGGTGAGATGGCTCAGCGGGTAAGAGCACCCGACTGCTCTTCCGAAGGTGATAAGTTCAAATCCCAGCAACCACATGGTGGCTCACAACCATCCGTAACGAGATCTGGCCCCCTCTTCTGGGGTGTCTGAAGACAGCTACAGTGTACTTACATATAATAAATAAAATAAATCTTTAAAAAAAAGAAATTAAATTAAAAAAAGAAGAAGAAGAAGAAGAAGAAAGGTGCTTTCAACAGGACAACCCAGAATGACTCCTTTAAAAAGGTGCATGCTCCCCTGGCACTTAGGCTGTGCTCTCTGTATCAGAGGCAAACAGTGACAACTATTTGCTTTTCTGGAGGGTAGAGCTTCAGTAGCTCCTTACAGTGAAAGGCTAGCTCAGTGATCAATGGACACACAGGAGGTTCTAGAAATGAAATTTACCACCTTTCTGGACTGTGTTGTCTTCAGCAGGTGCACGGACACTGAGCAGTTAGAAGCCACTGGGATCAAAGCCTTCCTGAGGACTGTCAGCTACAGCCAAAGCTATGACATTCAGGAGACAGGTCTCACAATGAACGTGAGGCTTTCTCAGCTCAACACCCACTGCACACAAACCAATTAGTCTCATAAGCGGTTAAGTGAGATGTATCTCTTAATGAAAGAGTACACTGAAATCAGTACATACGTAGAAGGTTTTGTGTGTGTGTGTGTGTGTGTGTGTGTGTGTGTGTGTGTGTGTGTGTGTTTGGTTTTGAAGAGACAAGAATTGCCCTAAGCTGGAAGTATCAACAATGTGTGTCAAGTATGGAAAGAGTGTCTAGTGTATTGAGTAGGTATAATAATAAACAATGGTGTATTTAAAGGTGGTCCCGTGAGTGCTGGCTGGTGGGCTACCCTTGCCCAGACACCAGGGAAGGATGATAAGAACTGAGCTAACTAGCAGAAAAGCAATCAAGCAAATGTGCTTTCACTGGGGAGTGCTAAAGGCAAGCCTCCTCACACTGGAAAAAGGATGGATTTGGTACTCAAGCATCCTTTGCAAATTCTTTGTTCTTCAAATAACCACTTCAAATCCACCCCTCTCTGTTGACTTCAGCAACAGCTAGTGATACTCCACTATGATCTAACTTAGCTCCAGACACTGTATTGGCTCCCTAACACAACATCTTCTCTTCCGGATAGAACGTGTAACATGTTCTCCCACCAGCAGCTAAGAGTGTAGGGTAGGGCACAGGAGATGAATGCAGGCAAAGGGGGCTTATAGGACGCGTGGTCTCTAGCTGCCATATTAATTGTATAGACTGTGGGTCTATGGTATGCCTCGTCCGTGCCCGGTGTCCCCCAAACGCAAGGCTTGATTGCCTGTTGCCCTATCGCTTTTCAGGCTTGAAACTACTTTGTGGGTCTGGGACACACACTAAGTGGCTCGGGTTTCTGTAGGAAGGCTTGGTGCCAGGGTGCAGAGGGGCTACTAAAGGTCCTCTCTGAGTGTTCTGGGTCGAGAGCTCATTACAGATAGCATTGGCACCTTGTTTAGCACAGGGATATAAAAAGGATTGTTAGTTTACCATCAAACTTGCAGCAACCAACACAATTCCTCTGAGGTTGTGAGGAAACAGTAAAACCAGGACCCCTGGTGATATTTCCTGTGGGAACAGATAGATCCAGGAGCGGCAACAAACCACCCCTTGACTAGTTCTTCAAACACATCCCTGGAGAGCAAGAGGGCACCGGCAAGAAGAAAATGCTCCAGAGCTCCAAGGAACCCCAGATACAGTTAAGAAGCCCCTTGAAGCTGCCCTACTCCCCTGAGCACACCAAGCATTGCCACAGGCCTCACCCCGATTCACCTACTGGGGACGGAGAACCCGAAAGGTCGTCATCTCACCAAGGACCATCTCTGGATGGATGCCCCAGAGACCGTGGTCGCAAGCCCAGAGGCCCCCGGCTGGAGCCCCGCACAATGCCGAGCCAACCAGAGGCTCTTACCTGCCCGCGGCGCCTCCGGCAGCCCCTTGACAGCTCCCCCAAGCCGCCACTGGAAAAGTTTCCGAACTTCTTCGCAGCTCTCCACGCCCTCGCTTCGGGTAGATCCAAGGAGAGCCAGGAGAAGGAGACAGCGCCAGCCCAGACGCCAGGTGCGGGCATCCATCCTCGGTGTTCGGGTCGCGCCCTCTCCGCTGTGGTCCCCACTCTCCAGAGCACCCAGCATGGGCGGGCCTGGAGGAAGATGCGTGGAGGAATCTGCTAAGGGTTCGATGCGCAGGCGGCCACGGGAAGACCGCGAAGGGAGCGCGGCTTCACCTGCAAGAGCTCTGCTTTCTCCCCTGAAGCCCTGAGGCTGAGATGCTGCACTTCTCATGCTTAGTATCGCCCGGGTCCCTCCCGGACCAGGGCGAGTGGGCGCTGTGCAAGTCGAACGCAAGCCGGGGAGAAGGGAAGAAACGGCGAGCATCCGGCACTGGTGGCTATCGCTGCAGCCGCCTAAGGCTCAGCTCGCAGCCACTAACCTAGTCTGTGCCAGCCTGCGGAGCTCCAGAGCCCGGTTCGCCAGCCCCGCAAACAGGCCACGCCCCTAGCCACACCCCCAGCAGTCCCCCTGCTCCGCCCAAGCCCAGATCCTGTGGAGCGGCAGGCGTGCGACCTCAGAGAAGAGCCAAATTAATGAAAGGAAACTAGTCTTCTTCCTCCCGGTTCATTTCGGAAAGCATTCAACTGCTGAAACGAAAGTATGTATAAAGAGGATCAGAGAAGGCAGGAGATGAAAAACATGAATTGGAAATAAGATGAAACATTTCTCTACAAATCAAGGTCCTCTATGCAAAGGAATCTGTATCCAAATTTCATGAACTGGACCTCCCAAGTGCACTGGACCTCCGCAAGTGCGAATGGCAAAGACTGGGGGACCTAATAGCGCTTACGTTTCAAAGCAGCCTGAAGAAGTTGTTTTCAATTTCTTTATGCTTTTATTTTATTTTATTTTATTTTTTATTTTAAGCGTTTCATGCTTTTAGTGCTAGGAGGATTTTTCTGTAACATGATTCTTCTGAAAGAATTTAAAACTCAGAGTCTCAATGGGAAGTTATCACATTCTCTATATCTCGCTGAAGTTCAGTTTATTCTAACATCATAGTTCATATTGGAGTTATACCTTTCCTGAGCTTTGACACATTTGACAATTTGTTTTTAATATTTCTCAAAGAGTAAGGAAAATAGGAGCAACGAACATACTGGGCAATTACAAACTGAAAAAGAAAGTTTGTCAAGTTAGAGTTTGGAAAGGGAAGGCATAAGAAACCAGGAAGCAAAAGCCAGCCTGCAGTTAAGCCTGAATGAGTGACAAGATCCTGGTCATAGCCACCTGGAGAGAGTACTTCTTAACACAAAGAAGCTGTTTAAAAGCATTAGCAGAAGGGACTCTAAATATCTTAACCACTTTAAGAGAATTTCATCTTAAGCTGAACCCTTGCCAAGACTCGAGAGGAATAATTTTCAGTCTTAGCTAAGTGTCCTGGGGTTTTCTAATGGCCATTTGATATCAAAGGCAGCACTTTCAGAAAGAGATCTTGCCATGGCTGGTATGCTGTTTCAGAGTGAAATATTACCCACTTGGCTTTTGACATCATTCCCTGAATACTAAATTTTTTTCTTAGAAGTTTTCTTAGTAAATAAGAATAGAAATCATTAGACACTTTAAATTCTAGACATTCAAGCAAGGTTTTACATATGTATCCTAGAAAAAAAGAATATTCATGACTTTTCAGCTCTGCTGCACCACCACAAAAGGCTTTTTGGAGGTCAGCTATACTCATGGGAATAAACAAGAGCAGCCACACTCATCTATAAAATTCTTAAGTGCTAAACAGTATTCCAAGTGCTGTAAGGATTTCCCTTCACTCGGTCTTTACAATAACCCTTACACTTGTTGCTATCAGTACTGTTTTTCAAGTAAGTAGATAGCAATAGATATGTAAGATGGGTTTCCCAAGGCCACAGGCAGTGGGAAACCAGGAGTCAAATCAAGATTTCAAAATCCAGGACAAGATTTCCTTAGCCAGTTCATGCTTCACTTAAACGCCTACTCAGCTACATCGAGTAAGAATAAAGGCTTTTATTAGTCCATGAGACTTTTTAAAATTAGAAAATATATACATATATATCTTCTAAACTCCCACATATGTTAATATAAAGTTAACCTCTAATTTTTCCCCAAACTTCCTTATTCTCACCAGAATCTCTCCTTGTTAGAGCTGGCTATCATAGACCACTATAATTATAACGATTCACTATCCACCCTGATCCCTTCAACTGCAGTCTGTAAAGTACTTTCTCTAGAACAAAATCATAAATATTGATGGTTTGCATAGAAAATATTGATTGGACAGTATGATATAAACACCTCTACTAAACTTAACTAGGCTTAAAGAAACCTGCAAGCAAGTTCTCAATGTTTCATACTTTCAACAAAACATGTGGGAAAGCATGCATGGAAATTGAGTAGGTCTTAACTAGAAAACAAGTATACTTATCCTATATAAATTGCCCACATTTATAAATAAATGACATACTTTGCTGATACCTTTGTCCCCTCTGATTGCCACAATGAATGAGATAACAGTTGGCTTAGAAGTCTGATTTTCCTCACAGTATTCTTATGCTACACAAACAAATAGCTCGGTTTCTGAGCTGAGAACATTCAAAACAAGTTGCTGTCTTCCAAGCAGAGTACAGTACCGCTGTGGCTTTTATGGAGACATTCTTAGGGCAGTCCACACACACTGGACTGTTGTAGGGAGCCATTCAACCGCTCTTTAAAGACGGCATCGACCGATTCAGCTGTTCTGGCATAAACGACTCTTAAATTGGCATTAGGCAGTGTCAGCTGTTTGATCTTGAGCCCGAGAACACCTGGTGTAGTCACGCGAGAATACCTGGTGTAGTCACGTGAGAGCCACGAGGCAGAGGCAGCTCAGTGATTGGCCAGAACAGGGTATAAATAGGCTGCTTGTGGTGGGGCCATTGGCCATTTGCCATCATGCTCTGCTAAGCTGTAAGTGCATCAAGTTCCTGGGTAAACCGTTGGGGAAGAAACCTGTTTGTCTTGTGTCTTATTCCCGCTGGACAGGGTAGGCTCACGACAAAATGGCGGCCCGTATGGCGAAGAAGCAATTCTGACCCGCACGAAGGTTTCAGAACCCCACAGGTACAGGGCGGGTCCGGTAAGTATAGGCCTTAACAAATCTGAGGTAAAAGTGGCTACAATTTCAGTCCGCGGTAAAGCGGCTGGCGGGCCCGGTGAAGGTTCCTAGGACGAGTTGGTAAAAGTTCTCGGTAATTGAAACGAGTGAGAAGGTAGAAGGTTCCTAGGACGAGCAGGAGTTCCCGGTAGTAGGGACGAGGTGAAAGTTCCCAGGTCTTTGGGACGAGTTAGAGGTAGGAGTAAGGTTCCCGGTTATTGGGACGAGGGCAAGGTTCCCGGTTATAGGGACGAGCAGGAGTTCCCGGTAGTAGGGACGAGGTGGATTGAAAAAAAAAAAATTTAAAAAAAAAAAAAAAGGTAGAGTTCAGAAAGAACAAGATTCAAAAGATAGAGAAGCTTGAGGAAGAAATGGAGGCTAAGTTACCGGTGATTTC
>LR752011.1:0-15586 GCA_902729485.2 Mus minutoides | reverse complement strand
CCCACTTCCTTACAGATGGCCACAGCAATGTGTCCTCCAAACTCCTACTCTCATTAAACTTCCAGGGATGAGAATTATAACCACATTCTTATCATATTTACACCATACAGGTCCCCAAAGCTTAGTATAAGTTCTCATGGTATTACCAGAAGTGGTCCCTCAGCCAGGAAGAAAAAAATTCCTGTTGACTGATCCATTATCACTTGGACCAATTATTTTATTTTATTTCTCATTGGCATCTCAGAGGCTACTCTAACCTGATTCATTATTTTTTATTATTTTATTTATTCACTTTGCATCCTTATCACTGGCATTTTCATCATTTTCTTCCCCCGCACTCCTTCCTTTCACCTCTGAGAGGGTAGAGCCCCCAGTCCCTGTATGCCTATACTCTGGTACATCAGATCTCATAGTTCTAGGCACATCTTCTCTCACTGAGACCAGCGAAGGCAGCCCAGCTAGAAGACTATACCGCAAAGGCACTCAATAGCTTTTGGTATAGCCTCCACTCCAGTGGGACTTAACCCACATGAATTCTGAGCTGCACGTCTGCGACATATGTGCAGGAAGCCTATACCCAGCCCAGATATACTCTTTGGTTGGTGGTTCAGTCTCTGAGAGTCCAAAGGGTCCAGGTTAGCTGACTCTGTTGGTCTTCTTGTGGAGTTTCTATCCCCTTCAGGGCCCTTAATCCTTCCCCTAACTCTTCCAAGAGTCCCCTAAGTTCCATCCACTATGAGGATGTAGGCCTTTGCATCCATCTGAGTCAAATGCTGGATGAAGCATCCCAGGAATGGATCAATTCGCAGTCTTCTACATGTTGACCGCCAGTTGTGCCAGCACCATTTATTGAAAATGCTGTCTTTTTTCCACTGGATAGTTTTAGCTCCCTTGTCGAAGATAAGGTGACCCAAGGTGTGTGGGTTCATTTCTGGGTCTTCAATTCTATTCCATTGGTGTACCTGTCTGTTGTTATGCTTGTAGGCATCTCTTCAGGTTAAGAAAATTTCTTCTGTGATTTTGTTGAGAATATCTGCTGAGCCTTGGAGCTGGAATTCTCACCTTCTTCTAGTCTTATTGTTCTTAGGTTAGATCTTCTTATGATATCCCAGATTTCCTGGATGTTTGTGTGAGGAATTTTTTAGATTTAACAATTTCTTGGACTGATGTATCAATTTCTTCTAGTGTATGTTCTATGCCTGAGGTTCTCGCTTCCATTTCCTGTATTCTGTTGGTGATACTTCCATCTGTTCTTCCTGTCTTCTTCCCTATGTTTTTCCATCTCCAGGATTCCCTCAGTTTGTGTTTTCTTTATTGCTTCTAGATCCACTGTCAGGTCTTGCACAGTTTAATTTGTATCTTTCACCTGTTTAATTGTATTTTCCTGTATATCTTTAAGGAACTTGTTTCCTCTTTAAAGATCTCTATGTATGTGTAAATAAATAAATAAATAAATAAATAAATAAATAAATAAAAAATTTTGAAATACTGCTACGTGTTTGATTTTCTTTTCCTAGATTTCTTTAAGTGATCTATTCATTTCCACTTGAAAGGCTTCTATCATCCTTATAATAATGGATTTAAGGTCATTTTCTTCCACTTCCATTGTGTTAGGATATCCTGGGACTTGCTGCATTATGGTAGCTATACTGTGAAGATGTTTTCTGGCTTTTGTTGAATGTGCTCTTTGGAGAGCCTTTAACAATGTGGATGGATTTGGACCCTGGATGGTCCTGTTGAAGAAGGTAATGTGAGGAAGCTTAACCTTGATGGTCCTAGTGTGGCAGGCCTCTGATGTCTATCTTTAGATTGTGTGTTTCCAGGTCAGCAGGTCTGTATGGCTCAGGATCCACGGTCTGATGAAGGTGGGCAGAGAAGTGTCTGAAGATTAGAGGTTCACTGGGGATAGCAGACTTGCTGGGAACAGTTGGGTGTGCCCCAGAGGACTCAGCAAGCAAGGAAGGTCCAGTTGGACCAATTCTGTCCAGCCCTATTATTTCCTCTGACTTCACCTCTCTACCAGAATTTATTGAATAAATTATTACTTATTCAATATTATTCAATAATTATTCAATCATTGAATATCTTTCAATTCTTGTAGCAAAACCATGTCATAACAGAAATGAATATTGTACAAATTTCTTTCACTTTCAGTTGTACATTAGGTACCAACTGTTATGAAGCCCATTTTTTAATTTTTACACAAAGCAATTCACACCTGAGATCCAATACCCTCATTATTGCAATTGTTTTCAATCTTTTTTTAAAGATTGAATTAACAAGTAAATTTAGTTTGTTATCATTATCAGCTAAAACGTTCTTCTTAAATTGACTATTTTCCTGAAATTAATCTACAGAAAAATAGTTAATGGTTTGTACTGTTTGGACTGATTGTGAAATATAAGAAATAATGGCCCACAAAGTTTCATCTCCCAGATAACAAAGTCTAGAAGATCAGCTGAATGCAACAGGGACTGGGAAGATTTAATGAACAAATTCAGCTTCCATATGTCAAATTTCATGCATCTTATGTTTTTTGAAGGTGTTTATTTGATTTCTATTGGCTTCTATTCGGGTTTTTTTTTNACTGATTGTGAAATATAAGAAATAATGGCCCACAAAGTTTCATCTCCCAGATAACAAAGTCTAGAAGATCAGCTGAATGCAACAGGGACTGGGAAGATTTAATGAACAAATTCAGCTTCCATATGTCAAATTTCATGCATCTTATGTTTTTTGAAGGTGTTTATTTGATTTCTATTGGCTTCTATTCGGGTTTTTTTTTTAATTACTTAAGTAGTATTCCACCTTTTATATTTAACATAATTTCTAAATTTGTTTAAATAAGGGGGATATCACCATTTGATGAAATAGTTTCAACAAACACATTCTATTCTTTTTTTTTAATTAGAGAAATTCTTCTTTTACATTTCAAGTGTTATCCCAAAAGTCCCCTATACCCACCCCCTGCCCTGCTCCCCTACCCACTCACTCCCACTTCTTGGCCCTGGCGTTCCCCTGTACTGGGGCATATAAACATCGCTAGACCAAGGGCCTTTCTTCCCGAATAATGGCCAACTAGGCCATCTTCTAATACATATGCAGCTAGAGACATGAGCTCTGGGGGTTCTGATTAGTTCATATTGTTGTTCCATCTATAGGGTTGCAGACCCCTACAGCTCTTGGGTACTCTCTCTAGCTCCTACATTGGGGACCCGGTGTTCTGCCCTATAGATGGTTGTGAGCATCCACTTCTGTATTTGTCAGGGACTGTCAAAGCCTCACAGGAGACAGCTACATCAGGGTCGTTTCAGCAATATCCTGCTGGTGTGTGCAGTAGTATCTGGATTTGGTGGCTGATTATGTGATGGATCACCCAGGTGGGGCACTCTCTGGATGGTCCATCCTTTCGTTTAGCTCCAAATTTTGTCTCTGCATCTCCTTCCATGCATATTTTAATCCCTATTATAGGGAGGAATGAAGTATCCACGCATTGGTCTTTCTTGATTTTCTTGTGTTTTGGAGATTGTATCTTGGGTGTTCTAGGTTTTGGGGCTAATAACCACTTATCAGTGAGTGCATGTTAAGTGATTTCTTTTGTGATTGGGTTACCTCACTCAGGATGATATCCTCCAGATACATCCATTTACTCAAGAATTTCATAAATTCATTGTTTTTAATAGCTGTGTAGTACTCCATTGTGTAAATGTACCACATTTTCTGTATCCATTCCTCTGTTGAGGGACATCTGGGTTCTTTCCAGCNCTTATCAGTGAGTGCATGTTAAGTGATTTCTTTTGTGATTGGGTTACCTCACTCAGGATGATATCCTCCAGATACATCCATTTACTCAAGAATTTCATAAATTCATTGTTTTTAATAGCTGTGTAGTACTCCATTGTGTAAATGTACCACATTTTCTGTATCCATTCCTCTGTTGAGGGACATCTGGGTTCTTTCCAGCTTCTGGCAAACACTTTCTTTTTCTTGTATTTATTCAGTTTTTTAATATCTATTCCTATTTTATTATTTTATTTTAATTATCTTTAATCTTTTTTTACAGTCCTGAATCAGTTTGTCATTTCTTAGCTAATCATGATTTACTGCATCATCTCTTACTTAACTTTCAGTAAATTTTTCTATTTCAATTCTTTTCATTTATATTTATATGTAATTTTATATATTTATAATAATATAAATATAACTAAATACAATGTATCTGAATGTAATTAAATATAATAATATAAAATTTATACATTTTTACTTAGAGAAAAACTATAAAATAGGTATCTTAAAATGTTAATAACAATAGCCGGGCGTGGTGGCGCATGCCTTTAATCCCAGCACTTGGGAGGCAGAGACAGGCGGATTTCTGAGTTCGAGGCCAGCCTGGTCTACAAAGTGAGTTCCAGGACAGCCAGGGCTGTACAGAGAAACCCTGTCTCAAAAAACCAAAAAAAAAAAAAAAAATGTTAATAACAGGGGGCTGGTGAGATAGCTCAGCGGGTAAGAGCACCCAACTGCTCTTCCGAAGGTGATAAGTTCAAATCCCAGCAACCACATGGTGGCTCACAACCATCCAATCTGGCTCCCTCTTCTGGAGTGTCTGAAGACAGCTACAGTGTACTTACATATAATAAAATAAATCTTAAAAAAATGTTAATAACACTAGTAAATTAATCAAGAGATTAATTTGGTATGGAGAATTATATTCTTCTTTTATCACATATGACATAATAGCTCAGATATTAATATGTTGAGGTAATATTAATTTTAATACTAGGCATAAAATATACTCCAGAGTAACTGCTCATTATCTGTACTCCTTTGGTGTAGGAAGCCGGCAGTGCTGGGTGGTAGAACGCCGCCCCAGCGCTGACCGGCGAAAAGCCACCCTAGCGCTGACCGGTGAAAAGCCGCCTGAGCTCCGGGAAGGCCGTCCAGCTCCGGGAAGGCCGTCCAGCTCCGGGAAGGCCTGCGGCTCCGCCCCATTACAAGATGGCGCAGGACCAGCAGGCTGCCAGGGAGGAGAGCCTAGTGCGCATGCGCAGCTCTCTCCTCAGGCCCTCCTCAAGCAGTAGCCCCTCCCGAAGGAAAAATATGCTAATGAGGCACTGCTTGTGGCACCAATGAACAGGCAATATGCTAATAAATGTGGCTTGTGGCACCAATGAACGGGCCACATGCTAATGAGGTGTATCTTGATGCACCAATCCGCATCCACTACGACACCCCCTCCCCCTCCCTGGGAGACTATAAAAGCAGCAGCTCTGCTGCTGTCCAGGGTCCTGGGAATCAACTATCAAGGTGCTCCTGAATAAAGCTGTCTGAGAAGATCCCGGTGGTGGCGTGACTTTCTTGCTGGTCGAGCGAGGCGCATCACACTTTGGTCAACTCTTTAAGAACACTCTGATACCTGTTTTCATTACTGCAGGCAATGAGGCAGAAATACAATGCCTAGGCACTGCTGATGGGGTTAACTAGGGTAATATATGTAAGAAGCAGATGCAACTCCTGGTTCACAGGCTCACTCAGTAAATAAACATTATTCTTCCCCACTGGAAAAAAAATATGACACTAATCCATGCTTATAAGTAACATCCTAAATATAAATAAGATAATAAACTCTCTCCTCTTAAAGACAGAGACAGGCAGATCTCTGTAAAATAACTAACTTACTAAATTAGTAAACTATTTTTAAAAGTAACAGATTTACTTTACTTTACCTAGCATATATGCAGTTGTCAAATAAATTGGTTTGAATAACAGAAAAAACTGAACACATCATCTAAGTTCGATGTTGGTACAATGCAATATTTTTATTTATTTATTTATTTATTTATTCACTTTGCTCAAGGTTATATGCTAAAAGTCACTTGTAAGAGGAAGCATCATTCCCTTCCTCTCCAAACCTAATGAGCACTTGGAGCGATATCTGGAGACTAATTATCAGCAGCTTTTTAAAATGCAACACATCGACAGTCTAGTAATGATTAAGACTCATAATTGATAATTATCTCTGATTAAAGAAAAGAAAGTTCTTCCAGAGACTTCACTGCTGTATACCATTGTCATAATTGGTTGGTCATTAATTGCTTCATGTAAAGATTCTTTTTATCATATGTTTAATCTTTACTATATATAAATAAGGTCCATGTAGCAGCCTTATTAACCATATGAAAAACGTGTTATTACTTTACAAGTGTCTTTGCACATTAGTATTCAATCTGGTGTGGGGGGTTATATTTGCATATGAAAAGGTACAAGCAGTTCATGCTCCTAAGCTAAAAAGAGAATCTCTTGCTCTGGCCACTTTTGAATTCTCTTCTTGATCCAAAAACAGCCCTGTCTCTGAGATGTGCCGGAGACTGTACACACACTGCCAACGCTTGGCCCCTAGGCGGGCTTTCCTTCCTTCCTCCACCTGAGCTCCGCAGAGTGCCCCGACTTTTCATGACTCTCCTTTGCCTGACACCATTTCCACAATCTCATGACTATTCTGCTATTGCTCTTAATCAGGAGTAGTTTAAGACGCTGGCAACAGTTTCTTGCATCTGCTAAGCCTGACACTTTGAACCCTCTGTTCCCCAGAATACCCCCTTTCTTCAGCGTTCTTGACAGCTCTAGTTCTCCAAGCTCTTGGGTCAGACTCACGTTACTGTTTTACCTGTTTTCTCTTTTCTCGTGCATCTGAATTTTACAGATCTTCTTCTACTACAAATTGTTAATTGGTGTTTATTGAGTTGAACACTGTTTTTTTGCCATGCCACAAAGGTTCTGCCCAAAAGAGGGGAACAACCGCTGGGGCTCTTCTTGCTCCTTTTGCCTTTCCCAGTAGCTCTGTACTGAGAACTGACACATATCCTCCTCCACAGCTGCCTTCTCACCTTCCGTGTCTGCTTTGTAATGTCAGTATCCTGACACCGGCTCAAACTTAAAACAGAAAAGCCCTGTCACTGAATCTCTGGAGTGTTGGAATTACTGATATAAGTCATCGTATATGCATATGAACTCTGTTTATACAAAGGAGACTACAATACTTACACTCTAGCTCATACCCCCTCGCCAGTTGATTAATTTGTTAATTTGACAAGCAGGATCTGAGCTTTTCTCCTTTTTATTAATAACAGCATCCTTACTAGTCTAGCACATTTTCTACCTCTGTCCTTTTGTAACAGCATGTGATATAAGCTGCGGCTTGATTGAAAGTTTGCCTGTCTTCATTTTTTATATGCATTGTTTGTATTCCGACTTCCTTACTGTTTCTTATCAACTGTTAGCTCCATCAGCTCCGAGACAGGCTTGTGATCCTTAATCCCCTCTCTGGTCTAAGTTGTAGCAATGGGCCCTGAACGCATGCCTTAGCCTGTTTCTTTGTGGTTCTTCTCAGCAGTACAATGGATGTCAGCAACATTTGTCCGGTGTTGGAATGTCAGTTCCTGGGCCTAATGCAAAACTCCACTCTTCATTTTGGGGGATTCATGCTAATTCATTCTCTCTCTCTCTCTTCTTTTCTTTTCTTTTCTTTTTCTTTTTCTTTTTCTTTTTCTTTTTTTTTTTCTGAGACAGGGTTTCTTTGTATAGCCCTGGCCGTCCTGGAAGTCACTTTGTAGACCAGTTGGCTTTGAACTCAGAAATCCGCCTGCCTCTGCCTCCTGGGTGTGCCACCACGCCCGGCGCTAATTCTCTTAAAAGACCTATAAAAGCTCAACATTTAAATTTAGTGAACTTTTATTACTTTGATGGAAACCCACTTTTCTCACTTTATCTTCTCTAAAAATATGCCTTTGCCAGTTATACTTTTTTATTAGATACGTTCTTCATTTACATTTCAAATGTTATCCTTTTCTTAGTTTCCTCTCCAAAAATCCCCTATACCCTTCCCCAACCCTGCTCCCCAACCCCTCTTCCTAGCTCTGGTGTTCCCCTGTACTGGGGCATATAATCTTGCCAGTTATACTTTTAAGCAACAGTTAGAACTAAAATTCCTTCCTCCTCTCTCTCAGTTCTAACTCATCAACAAGACTTCCCATCATGCATCTCCCATTATCATCTTCCATCTTAAGCATATTATTTTGTCAGTTATGACTAGCAGATTAATAATGTATTGTTGCTTAGGTTATCATAACATTATGGTTTGTTTCCTTAATAAACTCTTAAGCTTCCCCCAGAAAACAGACAATAGCCCACTTATATCTCTAGTAAATTATTAAATGAATGCTTGAAAGATTTTATGTAGCACCTCGAAAGAATTAGCAATGATCCTAGGAGAGTAGGGCACACACCTCCTCCACAGAAAGTGAATCAATATAGCTGGTGCTGGAGCATGCCTTTAACCCCAGCATTCAGGAGGCAGAGGCAGGGGGATCTCTGAGTTTTGAGGCCAGCCTGGTCTACAGAGCCAGTTCCAGGACAGAAAAGAAAGGAAAGTGAATTAATAGATGGCCTGGCAAAGAATCTTGCCACACAGCGGAACGTCATATAAAAGTAGGAAAGAACAAAACCCGCAAGGTTAGACTTAGACCTCCATCCACCCCCACACAAAATATATAAATACACACAAAAGGAAAAGTCACACTAGAAGCATCCATGTTTTTAAAAAGAAAATAAATGAATGGAGACGAGTGTGAGCCATTCCTCTAGGCTTCACGCAACAATTACCTAGTAACAGCTAGCATCTCCGCATGCCTGATGTGAGCCTGGAGCCAGGTAGGTGAGAGACTGCCTGATGTGAGCCTGGAGCCAGGTAGGTGAGAAGACTGCCGCTAAACGCCTTCTCCTCTCCTCTCCTCTCCTCTCCTCTCCTCTCCTCTCCTCTCCTCTCCTCTCCTCTCCTTTCCTCTCCTCTTTCTTCTCTCTCTTTCTCTCTCCCTATCTTCCTCCTTCCCTCCCTCCTTCTCTCTTCCTCTCTCCATTACCCTTGTGTCCCAAGCTGGTCACTTTCTCTCATCCTTGTCCTCTCTCTTATTTCTTTTTGTTCTCTGTCCCCCACCTTTCTCTCCCTCTACCTCTTTTCCAGGTGCCCTCCCCATCCCACCAATAACCCTTCTTCATATTAGTTCTGTTGCATAGCTGATTCCTCAGAGGGGAACACCTTGGATGGACCAGCTAAGGTGCTCCCTCCCACAGCATTATACCGGGCCGTTTAATAAAACACAAAAATGTGTCCACATATTCCTTCCCTTGTGGTTTGAATGCATCTGTGAAGGCTGGCTGATGATAACTTTAAGATGCTAAGTATCTTGTTTGATTTTCAGAACTTGAAAGTAAATAAACTTCCCAATTTTAAAACACACTACTAGTCTAATAGTCATCAAGCAATATTACAAAATTTGAACAAAAATCTCACCAAATAGTTATTACATTCACTAAGGTACAATTTAAAAATGAAAACCATACCAATATATATTACCCAGTCTTTGTTATAAGTCAATATATTCACATGGACAAATATCTACCAAATAGTATGTGTACTATGCAAATCAAAATATTGATCACTGGGTCCATCACATATTAGTCATGGAAATTAAATACAGAATGATCTTTATTGCTCTTTATGAAGAAGAAAACATAGTCTCCAGAGAAATAGCTACAAAAACGTATTCTGACCATCTGCTTTGTTTTTCTAATCCAAGTGTAAACACAAGAGATAATGTAAGAAACCTCTCCAGCTGTGCAAGGGCATGCTTTACAGCTGTGCAAGGGCACACTTTACAGCTGTGCAAGGGCACACTTTACAGCTGTGCAAGGGCACACTTTACAGCTGTGCAAGGGCACACTTTACAGCTGTGCAAGGGCACACTTTTCAGCTGTGCAAGGGCACGCTTTACAGCTGTGCAAGGGCATGCTTTTCAGCTGTGCTTTAATGATCTTTGATTAGCTTGTCCTGCTCTTAGGAGAAAAAACTAAGTCTTACATTACAAGCCATGACTATGCTGCACATATTCCCTACATTCTCTATCCCTTGTCCTCGCTTCTCAGATGTTTCATAGACATGAGCTAGCGAAGGAAAGTCAGAGATGTCTGCCAGCTCTGCTGCCACTTGAACAGAGTGAACACTGGAACACTGACCTACATCTCAACCCTCAGGATATCCGAAGTCACCTCCATGACTCACTTGAATGTCAAACATCCCAGGCTCCATTCCAAGTTTAGAACTAGAAATGAAGAGGTGAATCACATATGGCGGCTGCCTTCAAAATGTACAATTCAGAAGGTTAGGCCAGCTCATAAACACGTAAGTACCATAAAGGGATGTGTCTGCCCTGTTCAGAGCACACAGAGAAAGTGACAATGGCTTTCAGGCAGGATGCCGAAGAAGCAGGCCATTTTCCTTATGTGAGTGCTTAACATACATCCTTAATATTGCAAAGTGCAATCTAATCAAACAAAATTAAACATGAGCCATAAACATCTTACTCTAAGGCATGGAGAGAAGAGGGGGTGTTGGAAGGCAGTGTCTGGGAGGCCCCATTATGCACTCAGCTCTTACAGAAACAGTCTGTGTCCCACATCCACAATATGATGGAAAGGAATGCAGTCAAGCTCACAAACTCTGCAGGAATGTTAGATGGGAACTCGCTGAGTAAGAGTGTGCAGGGCACAGAGACACTGCTGCACTAAGCTTTGCATAGAGAAAGGAAAGACGAACATATACTAACTAGCGATTGATGTTTATTACTTTCATATTATGGTTTCAGATATCTTCCAAATTTACATATGTAATCTGGAAAGAAATAGTACAAATCAAACAAACCCTGCACCGGCCTTCCAAGGAAACTACATCTGCTAACTTCAGAGAAAAGAAAGAAAGCACACAAAAGAGTAACTACTACAACCCCTGCTAGCACCTCCTCACCACCAGCCCTGGAGATTCTCTGCTGGTTCATTGGAGCCTAAGGATGAACATTTTGTAGCTCAATACATTTTTATTAAATATGAATCTTTATATCCAACTTAATTAACGTGCTGTAATGCAATCCCGGGAGCCTGTCAGTAAGGCAGTACTGATGCAGAGGCGTCCTACGTTGTTCAGATGAAATCCCCATCTTTTTTCTCCCTTAAGGTTTCTTCTTCTCCAAAATGTCCCCTGCACTGACTCTCCTGGCCTTAGCCTATGCTGCCCTCTGGTCATGTGGCTGACAAGAGTCCATTAGGCAGCAGAAAGGCAGCAATACAAAGCCAGTCTGAACAACTAATATAACACCATGAACAATAAATCTAAATAGTTAAAACAGCAAAAGAACCAGAGATCAAACGTTCTGCATATTGGTCTGTGTGTGTGGGGGGGGTGTATGCAATTTACATTATTCTGTAAGTTAAATATTTATTGCTATACAACAGAGAATCCTTATAACATCCCTCAATTTTGTGTGTGTGTGTGTGTGTGTGTGTGTGTGTGTGTGTGTGTGTGTTAAGGAGCTTAGAAAAAGTAATTCACTGTTAATTCTACTAGATTACCTTAGATAAAAGACAGGTCATGATGAGGGAGAAATAACAGCTCTGTATAAAGGCAGGATTTCAAGATGTCCCTACAGTTTTGGCATCTGTAACTTTTTACCAGCCATGCCACACTCAGACCCTCTAGATTTTGTGGAGGAGATTAGCTAAATGATGTCTCTGGATGCTATGAAAATATGCAATATTGGAGGAGGGAGAGAGATGTTTAAATTCTCTTGAAAAACAAAAAGCATAAAAGGCTTAATTGCTCAAAACAAAGGCACTTATTTTCTCTAATTAAGATTTATTTGCAATAATCATTTGCATAATTAATTTTTAGTCCTCCTTTTCCACATATGCACATAGTACAAGATAGACAGCTTTAGTAATGAAAAGCAAGTCTAGGCAGCCATGGAATGACAGTGAATAGTTTGGCTTGAAGATTTAGACAAGTAAGGAATGATCACTCTTGCACCTAAAGCAAACAGTAACAATACTAAAACCAGCGGTGGCTTTTTTTTTAGGATACTTTTTGTAGTCCACACGTTTTAGCAGTGTGTGATGCACATTTTCCCCATTATATCCACATTATTGCCTATAGCAAAATAATTACAATCCCTGCTACACACATGAAATCAAGGCACAGAGAGGTTAAGTATCTTACCTAAGATCACAGAGGTAGTTAGTGGCAGAGCTGGATGAGGGACAAAGATCTGTCTGCTTTGCCTGTGTTCTTAGCTACATCCATTCTGCCAATGACATACTATTATTGCCTAACCTTCCATTTTGGGGTCTTTCTGAGCTGAGCCTCCATTCCACCTCATCAGAACCATTTCTACTCTTTGCTATATTTTTATTTTATTGTGTGATAGTAGTGGTGTGTGTGTGTGTGTGTGTGTGTGTGTGTGTGTGCGTGCATTTTTTAAGAGACATCTACATTGTATTTCAAGACAGGGTCTCTCAGTGGCCTACAAATTCCTGAGTAGCTGAACTGGCTAGCAAGTCCCAAGGATCTGCAGGGCCAGGATTACCAGCCAGCAGCACAAGGGTCTTCTGGCATTATTTTTTGTTTGTTTTAGTTTGAGTGTTCAAGGAGATTCTATGTAGATTTTTGTGGTGGATTAAGGTCTCATGACTGTTAATAATAATAACACACTATTTTTTTTGTTTTCTTCTATTAACTGCATAACTTCCCTAGAGCGACTGTTCTGTGTTACAGGCACATCATAGAAACAAAATAGTTTCCTTTTCTCATCTTTGTGCCTTTTCTAAAGGTGTTCATCTCAGACCCTTAGTCTCAAGGGTCTAAAATTATATCAGTCTGCCTTTACAGATGCCGTGATCCCTTCTTCCATTTCCTAAAATGCATTTGTTCTTCTTGTGTGGCACTTATCACGTCATCACTGAAGATTATAGTTCACATGTCTTGATTTATCACCTCTCATAAAGTGAACTCCTCGTTCATGGAAGGAGTCAATCAAAAGCATTTACATCCAGGGATGTGGATCATTTGGAATATTATTTGTTCTCTGATAAATGGGAAGGTTCAGGACTGGGGAGATAGCTCAGTTGGCAATAGTCCTTCCTAGCTCACAGGAGGTCATTTGTTCAATCCTAGAACCATATAAATCAGGCATGATGGCAAATGTCTCTCATCTCAGCCCTGGGGAGGTAAAGGCAGGAATATCAGAGGTTCAAAGGCATCTTCAGCTACTAGACAAATCCAAGCTCTATAGGAATTCCTGTCTTAGAAACAAAAATGTTAAAACAAATGTTTTGTTTAAAGTTTAATATGTTATATAAACTACAGCAAGTTCTCAAGAGTGGAAACATGCAAATACCATGAATGTACATGTACATACATACACTCACCTCAAGAAATCATATAGAGATCTAGAAAGCTGAGAAGATCATATTTTAGTTTGCTTTACTAAAAAATGAACTGCAGAGTCAACTCAGGCCATTGAGTTCTCTATTAGATATTTCTGATTCATAATATTTAGTGCCGTGGACAAAATATTGATTGTAATAATTGTAATGTTTCATCAAAAAGAAGTCATTGTTAACACTGCAACTGCCATTTCCTTTTCTGGTTAATCCCGAAAGTTCAAGATAAATATGGTAGTGGTGGCATCACAAAAATATCTATCGAAATGTGAATAATTTGAGAGTTCAGACTGTTTTATCAGCATATTTTACTAGAAGCAGAAACTTGGGGGTTAAATGCACTTTGAATGTGCTCAGAGAATCGTCTGCCTCACGGGCTATGGAGTGTCACACAAGGAGTCTATAGTGGCTGTGACAAAATGAAAAACAAAACAAGCAGAAAGCACTTTTAGTCCCCGTCAGCTCCTGCTCTGTGCTTTCTACTCACAACAACATGTAGACTTAATCTCAAACTCCTGCCTGCTGGCCTTCCCACTTCCCTAGAAACCCCCAAATATATTCTACCCCAACAGCTATTTACTGTGCAAATGATTACACCTCATCATCAGGAAACAGACGCCTCTTGTCTCAGCAAAGTGTGGACGGACCAGCAGCTGCCTTATTGCCTCATGGCACTAGTGATATATGGCTGTGTCTCCCGTTGCACAGCAGTCTCAAGGTTTTGTGGTTTCACTCTTTGGACTTCAGTAACCTGAGATTACCTATGGTCCAAAGCCTCACATATATAACACTATAGAAATCAACAATTCATAAATCTAAACAACATGTCTGACTCGGAGTGTGATGAAACCTCATCTCATTCCTGTGCATCACCGTTTTACCCAGCATACTGTACTGCATCCTTTACTTGCCCAACTGTCACAAGACCACCCTGACAGTCATCAGATCCACTATCTGTTGAATCAGAGTACTGAGTTCACATAATGCATTTTACTTAGCAATGGTTCCAAGTTCAGAATAAAGACACAGCAACTGGGATATGATAAAGAGAACCCACCGAGTGCTTCTCTTCCGTGAAATGATGTGTTCTGAATGTAAGAAGGAAAGGAAGAACATTATATGCTGAGGACCTGAAGTCTATGGTAAGAACAAGTGAACTCATAAATCACAGAAAAGGCACATGAATTTTTATGGTAGGGTTTCTAAAATACTTCAAACTGAAAATATGACAGCCACCATGGAGCCTGACATATTTATTGAAGTTGACAACAAACACAACCTAATAGGACTTGGAACTTGCTGTGGCTTCCAGAGCCAGTGTGTGTGTCTGAGTGTACATGCTTGTGTGTGTGTGAGTGCATGTGGGATACATCTTCCTGGAGAAGGGGAACTTCCCTCTCATCAGTTTACCCTTTAGAAACTTTCTGGGACTGTCACTTCATGAACCTTCCTTTATGAAGCTGAATCCAATCATCCCCTGCCTGTACTCCACTGTGCGCAGAGGGCTCTATGAGCTGCTCATGAACACTGCCCTTTCTTTTCTTTTTTATTTTTTTCAACTTTTATTAGATATTTTCTTCATTTACATTTCCAGTGTTATCCAGAAAGTTCCCTATAGCCTCCCCCCTCCCGGCCCTGCTCCCCTACCCATCCGCTCCCACTTCTTGGCCCTGGCTCCCCTGTATTGGGGCATATAAAGTCTGCATAACCAAGGGGCCTTTCTTCCCACTGATGGCCAACTAGGCCATCCTCTTCTATATATGCAGCTAGAGATATGAGCTCAGGGGGTACTAGCTAGTTCATGGTTATTCTCCCACCTAGAGGGTTGAAGACCCCTTCAGCTCCTTGGGTACTTTCTCTAGCTCCTTCTTCCTTGGGAACCCTGTGTTCCACTATGTTGGTGAAGAAAGGACACCACAATAGCTGACTGTGCGCTTCCACCTCCATGTTTGCCAGGCATTGGTATAGTTTCCCCCGAGACAGCTATATCCGGGCCCTTTCAGCACTATCTTGCTGGCATATGCTATAGTGTCTATGTTTGGTGGCTGATTGTGGGATGGGTCCCTGGCAGCCGCAGTCATTGGGTCCATCCTTTGGATTCAGCTTCACACATGATCTCTTTAACTCTTTCAATGTGTGCTTTGTTCTTAATTCTAGGAAGGGGTGATGTGTCCACATTTTGATCTTCCTTCTTCTTGAGTATCATGTGTTTAGTAAATTGTATCTTGGGTAGTCTAGGTTTCTGGGCTAATATCCACAT
>LR752010.1:88243-116829 GCA_902729485.2 Mus minutoides | reverse complement strand
CCCAGCCATGCGATTTTTAATTCTTTTCATTTTCAGAAACCATAGCAGACCCCAGGATCCTAGGTTGCTTGGAGGTGGCTTTGTATATCTCACTTGGGTCTTCCCCCAAACAGGAAGTCCCTTGAGGCTGGAATAATGTCCTGGTTTGGGTCCGGTCTGGCTTCCAACAGAACCTAAAGATGGTGTCAAAGAACATAACAGATGGTGTCAAACTAGCTGCTCAGTCGGTCAAATGGTTGATTAACTTAGAATTCACTTATTTTATAGTCACTAAACATTCAGACTAAGAACTTGAGCACAGCCTTTATATACTGCATCGGGATAGATTGTTTGGGTCATGGCTGAGTTTTCTTGTAAATTGTCCCATATCCAGCATAAATTTGCCTTTGTATAAAAGCATTCAGAGGGCTGCCAAGATGGCTCCGCACTAAGAGTGCTTGCTTGTCCTTCAGAGGAGCTTGGGGGAAAGCTTCTACAGCAAGAGGTTTATGATCACCTGTAATTCCAGTGCTGGAGGATCTGATGCCCTCTTCTGGCTGCAGTGAGCACCTGCACACACATGTGCTTATGTGCACACTCATGTGTTTGTTTTGGTTTGGTTTTTTTTTTTTTTTTTTTTTTTTTTTGGTTTTTCGAGACAGAGTTTCTCTGTATAGCCCTGGCTGTCCTGGAACTCACTTTGTAGACCAGGCTGGCCTCAAACTCAGAAATCCACCTGCCTCTGCCTCCCGAGTGCTGGGATTAAAGGCATGTGCCACCACGCCCAGCTAAAAAACTACTCTTCACCACTATTCCTATTGTATTTAAAACTTAATTCAAGCATGGATGCACATAGCAAAGTATATAATTATATTTGTACTTATTTATTGAATGCATCAATAAATGATCATAGCCCATATAACCAACACACACTTCAAGAAGCCTCCAGAAGCCTCTCCTTCCACATAACCTCCACCTTTACACTACTATCCCAGGTTAGTTTTGACTTAACATATAGGGACTAACAGACTGTATGTCCTTGGCGAAACACAAATGCTTCTGTCACTTGTAAGTTCCTGTATTCTTCCTACCTGGCTCCCCACCCCCTTCTCAATAACAATCCACACCTCTCTTGATCTTGTATCTCCCAAGTGCCCAGAACAGCCCCTGGCTTCTACAGCTTCTTGTATTTTCATTAAAGAATTGAACAAATAAAATCACACAGCTAGCCAGACCTTTCCCCTTCAGACATTCTTACTCTAACTCAGCAATTCTGTCTTTTATTTCTATAAAAAAAAATGTGTAACAGTAGTCTTGTCTGATCCATTCAAGAACCCTTAGAGCAGTGGTTCTCAACCTCCCTAGTGCTGTGACCCTTTAATACAGTTCCTCATGCTGTGGTGATCCCCCAAGCACAAAATTATTTTGTTGCCACTTCATAACTATAATCTTGCTACTGTTATGGATTGTAATGTAAATATTTGACAAGCAGGATATCTGATATGCAAAGGGGTTGAGACCCACAAGCTGAGAACCACCACCTTAGAGACTCTAGAGGGTCCAGCCTCAAAATAGTCAGACCTGAAGGGGATGCTACAAAAATCTAACTAGAAGGGTATGACAGGAGTCTGGACTAGGGCTTTATTGCCATGTGTAAGGTACAAACTTGAGACTAGCATCTGTTTTAAAATGGTGGACTATTAGTATCTTAGATAGGGTTTTATTGCTACAAAGAAACACCATGACCAAGGCAACTCTTATAAAGGCAAACATTCAGCTGGAACTGGCTTACAGTTTCAGAGGTTCAAATCCATTATCATCACGGTGGGAAGAATGGCAATGTGAAGGTGACATGGTGTTGGACAAGGAACTGAGAGCTCTACATGGTGAACTAAAGGTGGACAGGAGGAAACTCTGATCCCACTGACCAGACTTGAGCATATATAGGAGACCTCAAAGTCTCACCTCCACAGTGGCACACTTCCTTTTAAAGACAACATCCTCCAATAAAGGCCACACCTCCTAATAGTCCCATTTCCCCTGGGCCAAACACATTCAAACCACCACAGCAAACTACTGTTACTATGTGTCTTAGTCAGGGTTTCTATTCCTGCACAAACATCATGACCAAGAAGCAAGTTGGGGAGGAAAGGGTTTATTCAGCTTACACTTCCATACAGCTGCTCATCACCAAAGGAAGTCAGGACTGGAACTCAAGCAGGTCAGAAAGCAGGAGCTGATGCAGAGGCCATGGAGGGATGTTCTTTACTGGCTTGCTCAGCCTGCTCTCTTATAGAACCCAAGACTGCCAGCCCAGGGATGGTCCCACCCACAAGGGGCCCTTGATCACTAATTGAGAAAATGTCTCACAGCTAGATCTCATGGAGGCATTTCCCCAACTGAAGCTCCTTTCTCTGTGATAACCCAGCTGTGTCAAGTTGACACAAAAACTAGCTAGTACAATTGACCCCTTGTCAACTCGACACACAAATACATCACTAGTAAGCCTCAACCCTTAGTTTTTACTCATCCCCAAGATCTTAAATAACTTAAAAGTCCCACAGTCTTTACATACTACAAGTTCAATCCTTTTAAAATATCCAGTATCTTTTAAAATTTAAAGTACTTTAAAATTCAAAGTCTCTTAACTGTGGGCTTCATTTAAAAACTTCCTTCAAGAGGAAAAAATATCAGGGCACAGTCACAATGAAAGCAAAAATCAATCTCTAACCATCCAATGTCTGGGATCCAACTCACGATCTTCTGGGCTCCTCCAAGGGCTTGGGTCACTTCTCCAGCCATGCCCTTTGTCTTCTAGGCTCCAGCTGCCTGTACTTCACTGATGCTGCTGTTCTTGGTGGTCATCTCATGGTACTGGCATCTCCAAAACGCTGCTGTCTTCCACTGTAACTAGGCTTCAACACTATCCCCTCATAGGCTCTCTTCTTGGTGCCAAGCCTCAACTCTTTTGTATGACCCCTTCTGTCCTGGGCCATCAATTGCAACTGAGGCTGCACCTTCACCAATGGCCTTTCGTGGCCTCAGCTGCTCTGCATGACCACTTCATGCCTTCAAAACCAGTACCACCTGGGTGACTCTTACACATTACCAAGTCCTGCTGCAGCACGAGGTACAACCTTGGCTATTTCTGGAACACAGCCTTTTTGTGTTCTCAGAGAGCACTTCCCAGAGGATGTCACCTCAGTGATGCTGGTCTCTTCTTAATCACCGCTAATTTCTTAGCTCCAGCTAACCAGCATCAATAGTCCCAGTAATGCAAAAGTTTCACTTTAGTAGTTCGAGTATCTTGTTAATCACAGCTGATTCTTCAGCCCCAGCTAACCAGAACCACAGAATCTTCACAATCAAAGTAACAATGGCCCTGAAAAGAGTCTTTAATTTTCCCTCTGAAATTTCACAAGCCAGACCTCCATCTTCTGCACTGTTCTCAACATTATCTTCCAAGCTCCTACACAACATCTGACAGAGCTCTTAACAAGGAATGGATCTTCAAGCCCAAAGTTCCAAAGTCCTTCCACAGTCCTCCCCAAAACATGGTCAGGTTGTCACAGGAATACCCCACTCTGCTGGTACCAATTTGTCTTAGTCAGGGTTTCTATTCCTGCACAAACATCATGACCAAGAAGCAGTTGGGGAGGAAAGGGTTTATTCGGCTTACACTTCCATACAGCTGTTCATCACCAAGGAAGTCAGGACTGGAACTCAAGCAGTTCAGGAAGCAGGAGCTGATGCAGAAGCCATGGAGGGATGTTCCTTACTGGCTTGCTTCCCCTGGCTTGCTCAGCCTGCTCTCTTATAGAACCCAAGACTGCCAGCCCAGAGATGGTCCCACCCACAAGGGGCCCTTGATCACTAATTGAGAAAATGCCTCACAGCTAGATCTCATGGAGGCATTTCCCCAACTGAAGCTCCTTTCTCTGTGATAACCCAGCTGTGTCAACTTGACACAAAAACTAGCCAGTACACTATGATAAAACACCATTGGCAATCAACTTTAAAAAGAAAAATTTATTGTGGGTCACAGTTCCAAAGGTTTCAGTCAAAGGACTCTTAGCCTTGTTACTTTGAGACACGGCATCATTTCAATGGTACATGACAGGGGATGTCTGTTCATATCTGGACAGCCATGAAGCAGAGAGGGCAGGAGGGGACAGGGTCCCGATATCCTCCTTCTAAGGCGCACCTGCAGTAATCTAACTTCTTTTCAGCAACAGTAAAGAACACTGACTGCTCTTCCAGAAGACCTAGGTTCAATTCCCACCACCTACCTGGTGGCCCACAACTGTCTCTAACTCCAGTGCTAGGAGATCTGAAACCCTCTTCTGACCTCTGTGGACATCAAGCAAATGTGTGGAAAAACATCCACAGACATAACATTAAGGCTTAACTAAGCCAGCTCCTTAAAGAAGTAGTTCTGGCAGAAGAGATGGCTCAGTGGTAAAGAGCACTTATTGCTCCATCAGAGGGCCCACAGTGGGTGTTACCAAACTCTGATACCTCCAACTTCAAGGGATCTCATATCCCCTTCTAGCCATTCTGGACAACACACACACACACACACACACACACACATAAATAAATAAACAAATTAATTAACTAATTAATTAATTAAATATTTTCAAAGAGAGAAAGATAGATGTTCTAAAACAGAGCCCAACCTTCATCAGTCCCCACCGGCCTCATGAGTCTTCATGTGAACATAGCAACACCTCTCTGACTATACTTCTACTGCCAATTCCCCACCCTTCCTTTTCAGTGACGGAGCTGGAACCCGGATTGCATTGTGGCTAGGCTCTCTCCACCTTCTGAAGGAAGCATGATCACATACCTGTATTCACCCATATCTTAGGAATCAGGTAGTAAAAAGAACATGCTTCCAGCTCCACTTCTGAAGTGAGAAGTTTAACCCTCTGAAAAGTCAGGCTGTCCTTGAGAACTTTGCTAAGAGTAGGTACTTCACTGTGAGAGGTATGGAGCGCATCTGGATAACTTGTAGGCATGACAAAGATGGGAGTAGAACTGTGTCGGAGGAAGAGCTCTCTAGAAGATAAGGAAGGAGCAAAGGGGAACACGAAGCTGAGTTAGGAGAGAACAGCACGGTCTTGTAGGTTCGAGGTAGTGAAGAACTGTGCCTAGCCAGAGAACGAATTAGGGAAGGAAACACAAAACTGTTAGGGTCACCAGGATTATAGTAAGCCTTGGGAAGGAATGGAAAGACCATCGTGGGACTCCAAAGTGACAGGATAAGAGAAAATGTACAGATATACACCCCCCCCTCCATTTTCTTCTTTAAAGAAACAAAACAATTAGTGTATGTGGTATGTGTGCTTGTACATGCGTATGTAATCACACTCCCTTGTATGTATATGAATGTAAAGGTCAATGCAGTGTCTCCCTTAATCACTCTCCATGTTATTTTCTGAGTCAGAGTTTCAGCAAACCTGAAGAAGCTTGTTGGTTTTAGCCTGACCGACAAGCCTATGGGATGTCCCTGTCTGCACCTCCCCACTCTGCGGCTCTGGGCTTCCACTGTGATGTGTAGCTTTTATGTGTGTGTTTTCTCTGCATGCAATCTGAAGTCCTAATGCTTATACAGCAAGCACTTGACCCGCTGAGCCATCACCCTGATAGAGGGAAAGTGCTGGGGACTGAACGTACAGTGCATCTGAGGGCCCCAAGACCATAGGGTATGAACGTTAATACAAAGTTCTGGAATTTGGAAGTGAAGTTGGGGCTCCAGGCATAAACTTTCAAACCGCCACATGTGACCAGAGGCTGCATGCAGGTGTGCAAGTGAGGGCTGTGGAAAGTGACAGTAGTGGGGAGAGCCATCACAGTAGTGGGGACAGCCATCTCAGTAGTGGGGAGAGCCATCTCAGTAGTGGGGAGAGCCATCACAGTAGTGGGGAGAGCCATCTCAGTAGTGGGGACAGCCATCTCAGTAGTGGGGAGAGCCATCTCAGTAGTGGGGACAGCCATCTCAGTAGTGGGGAGAGCCATCTCAGTAGTGGGGACAGCCATCTCAGGAGTGGGGAGAGCCATCTCAGTAGTGGGGACAGCCATCACAGTAGTGGGAACAGCCATCTCAGTAGTGGGGACAGCCATCTCAGTAGTGGGAAGAGCCATCACAGTAGCCTCTGCTCTCCGGCACAGATGACCGCCCTACAAGGACAGAGTCCCCACTCCCAGGCGGCAGAACACTGCCTCTTGTGTTGGCTTTTTTATAGGTCCTATGACCCAGAATAATTTAGTTTCTCCAAATCCTAAACTGATGAAATGAGGTTGTTTTAATTACTGATTTGCCTGTTACTCCAGGCAAAGTTTCACTGGTAACCATGCAGAAACAACTATTCTAAGTACTCAGATATGCAGAAGACACATTGCTAAAATTAAAGATTCAGCTGTGAGGCGAAAGGAAGAAAGAAAGAAAGAAAGAAAGAAAGAAAGAAAGAAAGAAAGAAAGAAAGAAAGAAAGAGAGAAAGATGACAGTACAGCTCCAGCTTGAATAGGATTTGAAACTCAAGGGCAGGCGTACCAAAACCTTGAAGGTCACACATAACAAAGGTCAGGCTAGAGGGCTCAGTGTGTGGGATGATGGGTCAAGTGTACACAGCCTCAAAACTCTGCATAAGCCAACTGTGGTGGCACATGCCTGTAATCCTAGCACTAAGGTTGAGATAGAAGGATGAGAAAATCAAGGTTATCCTTGGCTACATAGTGAGCAATGAGGCTAGCCTGGGCTACATGATAATGGGGGGTCATTTTTGGGGTTTTTGTTTGTTAAGTTTGTTAAGGGTTTCTCTGTGTGCTCTGGCTGTCCTGGAATTCACTTTGTAGACCAGGCTGGCCTCGAACTCAGAAATCCACCTGCCTCTGCCTCCCAAGTGCTGGGATTAAAGGCGTGCACCACCACGCCCGGCATTTGTTAGTTTTTTTAAAGAAGGAAAAATGGTGACTGGGATTAGAAGTCCTAGGAAAATTCGTCCCTAAAATGACACTGAGCTGGCCTTTAGTTCCCATTTTCTCTCTGTACACTGCAGATTCCTGTGCCATAAATACTAATACAGCCGCGGGTTTTCTTTGTTTCCTTCTCTGAAGCCTTGAATAGAAACTTTAGTGCTTCTGGCTGTGGGAAGAAAAGTGCCTCCCACCCCACCCCCACCCCACTGCCCCCAAGGTTACTGTGAGGGATGTGCTAACAGTAAGAGTGGTTTTCTCAGGCTAGCCCAGCTCAGTGCCTTTCAATGCCCCCAAGAACTTTCCCATCCTGGCCTCCTGCATGTAGACTCCACATTCTCCAAGGAACCCTCTCCTACTTGCCTTCCTCAGAGAGGTCTGTCTGCAGTGGAAGGGTGTGAGAGCCCAGAAAGAAGGATGGGAGCACTCCAGTCACACACGGTCCCCGTGCCCTCAGGATTCCATAGATTGGCATGGTGGTTTCATGCATCAGCTCCCATAGTGTAATTAATTAGAGAAAAAGCTACAGATGGATCTGTGCCCACTGTGCTGACAGACTCAGTTCTTACACTCCAGAGACCTAGACCCGGGCAGAGGCAGTGTAGACCTAGACCCAGGGAGAGGCAGTGTAACCCCATGCGGTCCCTGAGATGAGTCAAACGCGTGTCGCCTGATACCCCACCTGGCCTTTGGCAATGGGGTTCCTCTAAGCTTTCTATGTCTCTGCTGACTCTGAGAGTGTTAGATTATAGAGGCAGGATGATGTGGACTGGCAAAGCTCTGATCCTAATTAGAGAGAAGGAAAGCCATAAGTCAGGGAAGCAGCCTCCCTTTCTAGCCAGACTGACAGATTGACAATTTCTGTGTGTGGTCTGTGGCTGAAGATAGTATTTGGTCCCAATCCACTTTCAATTAACTCTGGTCCTGGAAACGCCATTTGTGTCCCAGGCTGATTAAGTATGTGTTCATAGCTGTCTGGTCTCCTCATTTCACAGTAAGTTTAACAGTCCCTATCCTGTCAATGACTTATTGATCACTCTTTTTGTTAACAGATAATGACTGAACACCTGCCGGGTCAGAGTCACCTCGTCAGGCACACAGGTACTTGGGGACACTAAGATGAAGAGTTTGTGCCTTTTAATTGGGAAACATAAAATGTAAATCAGCTGCATGAGTGTATTTTGCTTCTGTGACAAAATATCAGAGATTGGGGAATGTCAACAATAGTTCGAAAGGCCGGCGAGTCAAGACGCTAGCTGATCTGGCTCCGTGAAGACCCCTCTTCTCGCTGTGTTTTCTCAGAGAAAATGGGAGAGATTCGAGCTAGCCCCATAAGAAGGCCCTTGGCTGTGCTAATCCTTTAGGACCAAGGTCCTACTCATAAAATCCCTCACCTGACTTTAATTCCTAAAAGCATAAAATTTATCACCGAGGAGAGTCCAATTGAGGGTTGCCCTCTCTTTTCAATTCAACATATGAATTGAAAAGAGAGAGCACACAGCTGTGGCGATGGCAAGAGATTCATTAATACGCTACAAGGTGCTCTGAGTTGCAGAAAAGCCAAGAAAATTCTTTCTGGGGTAGGATTCAATGAGATTCCCTCACTGGTTCGTTACCCGCTGTAGTGGGCCATTTTCAAAGTCCGGGCGATGCGCAGAACAGTCTCCCACGAACTTACTTAATTTGTTCTTCCGAACTTTCTATTCTTTCCCATAAACTTAATTCCCAGCCAAATCCGCAAGTAGAGCTCCCCGTTGGGATAAAAATTTGATCCCAGAGACTCCTGCAGTGTGCGCATCCGGTAGAGAAGCTCCTGAACTTGTAATTTGAGAACCTACCAACTCCGCTGTGTCCCAGCTGATCCCAGAAAAGAGTAACCAGGGCAACCGTGGCCTCTGGAGCTGCGCACCAGCCGCTCTGGCTGCTACCGGAAGTCAAGTCGGCAAGGTATTGCTCCTTCGGTGACATCTCTAGGTTTTGGGGGGGTTGTTGTTGTTTTGTTTTGTTTTTTGTTTTTATTTGATTGTCTTCCCGGTTTGGGGAACCTCAGAATAAATCCACTTAGACCTAGATGGGAAGAAGTGCAGACTCATTCTACTCAAAAGGGGTTGTTTATCTATTCAGAATGTTTATCTATTTAAAACTCTTCAGAACGTTCTGAACAGTGGAGGGCGCTCTCACCTCTCGCCTATCTTCTCAGCCAAAAGTAAGACACGCAGTTGTGGACTGAATTGTGTCTCCCCTCCACCCAAAAATATTCAGAGTGAAGTTTATGTCGGAAGTGTATAATTTGCTTTTTTTTTTTTTTTAATCTTACAGAGGATTACAGTTAAAGCATGTCTCAGAAAAGACTCTGGACCTTGGGCTTTTCAAAAAAATTGTGAAGCTGGATTAAATGCATTTTGCATTATGTCGGGATCAAGAGACTGGGGGACCAAGGAGTGGAATGTGGTGGCTTGAATGTCCCCATAGTTCTGTGCATTTGAATACTTGGTCCCCAGCCAGTGTTGCTATTTGAGCAGTTAGGAGGTGGGGTCTTGCTGGTGGAACTATGTCCACTCCCTGTGAGCTTTTAGAGTTTAAAGACCCCACTTCTAGTTTTCTCTCTCTGCTTTGTCGGCTGCTGCTCCAGCCTCCATGCCTGCCCCCTGCCCCTCTCCGCCCCCGCCTCTACCTTTCCTCCTGTCTGTCCCCACCCCCCTTTCTACCTCTGCCTCCTGTCCGGTGCTCCCTACCTCGCTGGCCCTGCCTCCACTCCATAAGCCCAAAACCTCTTTTTCCATAAGTTGCTTTGGTCCTGGTGTTTAGTCACAGCAACAGAAAAGTAACTACTACAAACTTTTAACTTTACATTCCTCAGCATGTGATCTTCCTTGGAAATGGGCTATTTGAGTGGAGCTTAGGTTAAAATGAAGTCATTAAGATGACCAGCAACGTCTCAGCGAGAGGGGCAACTGTGGAGACGTGGGAAGGTGAACCAGGCTACAAGAACAAGATGATGACCACATGCAAAAGGAACTCATTCCCTCAGTCCTCAGACACAGCCAGCCCTCCAAACACCTCCACCTCAGATGTCTAAACCCTAGAACTCAGTCAACTCAGTCCTATGGCTTAAGCCACCAAGTTTGTGGTATGTTCTTACAGAAGCCCCAGTAAGTGAACATGCTTGTGTTCTAAGCCCAACTTTACCAGTAGTATACAATCTGCCAGTTGTCCCTGTGTACCTAGGATTTCTGATATGCCAGGACTCCTGAAATGTTCCCAAGGGTTGCCCCAGTATCTACAGGAAAGCCACCCTTCCCCTAGGGATAAGGATCAAATCTGAGTCTTTGGAGAGAACCAATGATTCTTCATTTTCCCAAAGACTGATTAGTCATAGAACATCTCAGTTTGAAGAACTTGAGAAATTTCTGGAATTGTACAAAGTCAGATCTAGAGGGGCCTAAAGCATCATTTAGATTAATTCTTTCTTAACTCTTCTTTCCCAAATCTCTCTTCATCCCATAATACTCCCAGCTCTGGTCTCCCTCCTTCTCACCCAGCCTTCCTCAGCCTCTTTGGAAGCTTCCCTCTCTTCCCAGGACTCTGTCTTCACATGCTGTGCTCACTGTCATTTCTCCTTAGGTGACATCACCCTTGGCTTTGCAGACTGTCTCTATACTGATAACTCCCAGATTTCTATCTCTGGCCCCAGAAACATTTCATTAGGGTTGGCTTATAGGTTCTGAGGTTCATCAAGGCTTATAGGTTCTGTGGTCATCAAGGCTGGAGCATGGCAGTGTCCGGGCAGGGTGCAGGAGTAGCTGAGAGTTCTACATCTTGATCTGAAGGCTATTAGGGGAAGACTGACTGTCTTCCAGGAAACTAGGAGGAGGGTCTCAAAGCCCACTCCCACAGTGTTACACTTCCTCCAACAAAGTCAAACCTCCTACTAGTGCCACTCCCCGGAGCCAAGCATATTCAAACCACTACACCCAGGGACAGACTTTTTCCAGCAAGGTCACGCCTTCTCATAGTGCCACTCCCTATGAGTCTCTGGGGCCACTTTCTCTCAAACCATCACACCAGTTCACGCGTTTCTCTTTATCTCAGAGGCCAACATCCTCATCCAAACCATCACCAGCTTCCCTTTGAACCACCCCATGTGTGTCCTTACTGGGGTTTTGGTCTCATCTCAAGTCTAAGCGCAGCAGCTGGACCAGTCCTAGCAGGATAGGAAGGGAGGGCAGGGAGAAGGCTCAGGGATTAAATGTCTGTCACCCAGGAATGAAGACCTAAGTTTAGAACCCCAGAATCTATGTAAATGCCTGGTGTGTATGGCAGCCCATCTGTAATTCCAGCCTTGGAAGGTAGAGACAAGAGACCCCAGAGTAAGCTGGCTAATGAAACAAACCATATTGGTGAGCTCTGGTTTAGTTGAAAGACTCTGCCTCAATGAGTAAGGTGGAAAAGTCACGGGAGACGATTCCAGACATCAACCTTGGGCCTCCACATTCTAATACACCCACACAAGCGCTAACAAGTTTCCATACACATGCAAAAACAAATGCTATATACAATGAATATGCAAACAGTAAGAAACAAATATATAAACCTTAAATCTGGCAATGTCCCATCTCCTCATCCCCCCATCCCCCCCCCCACAGCACACAAAATAAAGTCCAGGCTCCTATAACTACCTGATACAGCTTCCAGCTACCTCTAACATGATCTCAGATGTTCCTCTTAGCTTGCTGTATGTGGCAGGATTTTCCCTGTCCAATTACATTAAATTATTAGTGCAGCAGGAGACCTGTGATTGGACAGGGGAAAGGGAGGCGGAGCTAAGAGTTGCAGTGTCAGCATCTCAGGAGAGAAGAGAAGCCAAGATGGAGGCAGATGGATGGGAAGAAGATCCTGATCCCATGTGGTTTTAAATAGCAACAGGTGAGCCGGGCGTGGTGGCGCACGCCTTTAATCCCAGCACTTGGGAGGCAGAGGCAGGTGGATTTCTGAGTTTGAGGCCAGCCTGGTCTACAAAGTGAGTTCCAGGACAGCCAGAGCACACAGAGAAACCCTGTCTCGAAAAACAAAAACAAACAAACAAAAAAAAAATAGCACCAGGTGGTTATGAATATCATATAGGGATAGAATAATTGGGATAACTTGTCTGATCTAGGTAGGCAGCTTTTATCATTATCAATTGGCTCTGAAAATATTGTGTGGGCATCTTGTGAATTGGGAATTTATTGATATATAAATCTGACTTGTTAATTATAAACTTCTAGAGTTTTGTTTTACTGGGTGACTAGAAGGTGGGACCATCAAGCACAGGGGGATGATGGCTGAGAAGGAATGGGCAGCACTGAGACAGACAAGGGAAGCAGAGTGGGGTAGATGGCAACTGGTTGCTGGTGAGGCTAGTCTAGAGGCAGAGATGGTGGGAATGCACCGAAGCAGAGAGTTGCCGGCAGTGGTGCAGGAACTCGCTGGTCTTTTTTTTTAATATTTCCTGCAACAGCTGTATTGCACCCTTAATTCCCTTTTCTTCCTTAAACACATCACTCATTTTCTACCTTCAGAGACTTTATTTAGCATCTCTCCCTGAAATGGTATCCCACCAACTTCTCTTTTAGATCATAGACAAATGAGGCTTTAGAATATGTCCTCACATCCCTTGAATTTATTCTACCAAAAGGTAGCTGCTAGTTCCTTTCCCCTTAATGATGTAGTGTCTTGAGTGACTCCATGAATAAAATACTGTGTGATTTTTAAGACTAAAAGCTGCTATGGCTTCCATCTGGCTCTTTTATTGGAAGACACCCCCCCACCCCCCTACAACTCAGCCACCATGCTGTGACATAAACAAGAAGCTGCTTGCAGGTGTCTCAATTGTCTCTTCAACCTGAGATCCCTATTAATAGGCCATCACCAATGGACTAAACATGCCAGGGAGAACGCCCTCTCGGATGTTTTGAGTTCCCCCATCAGTTGACTCTGTCACTCTGTACTCTTCCCCTCTCCCTACCTAAGCTGAAAATTCATGGAGAGAATAATAACCATGATCACCTGAAGTCATTATGTGTCGGGGTGTATTGCTACGGAGCAATAAATACCTGGAACACAGCCAGTGAGTCCCCACCCCAGAACTGCCCTCTCCCCCATCCTATCGAATGACTCCTTGACTTCATCTACAACCAGTGAATTACTCTCTCTATTAACTTCAACACTCAGTCTACTACTTCCTGGCAACAAGAAGCACTCAATGAATATTTGTCGACTGCACAAACGAATGAACCCTCTTGTCACATTAGAATCATTAATGAGCTGGGGGTGGGATTATTTAAAATTTTTGCAATGATATTTAATTTAATAAAATTTTGCAATTTATATTTAATGCAATGATAGTAGCAAATACCAGTTCAAGCCAGATATGAGATTATTTGCCTGTAATCTCAGCACTTGGGTGATAGAGGCAGGAGACTGGCTAGGACCTGGGAAGGTGGATTGGTATGCCCCCTCCCCCACCCCAAGGATGCGAGTCCCAGGACCAGCACAGCAGACAGCCTGTCTTATTTGTTGGGAAGTAAGCAAGCACTCTTCCTGCCATTGGTCACACCTGCCAGAACATGTCTCTCTGCGGTGAGCAGATTTTCAATGGGGGAAGCTGCAGACAGCAGGAGGTTGGGCTGGAGAAGTTTTGGAGAATTGTTCCTTCTACACTTGGGCCCAGTTGCAAATGACAGACTTGTCAGGCAAGTGAGTTTCTAGCTGGTTCCTGGGGGGCCCTTTTCACTGATGCGTGGTTTCCTTGGTGACTGGATGGCTGCTGTGCACACACACACACACAGCAGCTTTTTTGGAGACACTTGACTGGTTCTGATGCTAACTAGCTCTGACAGCTTTGATTGGGGTAAGAAGAAAAACGGTCTCTACTGGCTTTCTCAAATTAAACATTCCTTCCATGCTCATATACACTGTTTTCTTTACCTGGGAGACTAACAGGCTGAGCATACCAGCAAGGATTCTGAGACTGGGCACCCTGAAGCACCCCAGGGAAGCAACACCGTGGCATGGTTCTCAGGGGGTGCCTTCATGGGATGCATGAGTCATAGGTCTATCCAGGTCAGGGAATCAAGGATGGCCTGAGTCACTTCAATAAAAGGATTTAATCTAGGCTGTTGTTTGAGCAGGCGCTGGAAAGGCAAAAAAGGGGAAATCAAGATAAAGAGAGTCTGGGGAGATGCTCAGCTGGCAAAGTGCTTTCTTTGTAAGCAGGGGAATCTAAGTTTGAAGCCCAAAACCCATGGGAAAGGGGCAGCAGCCACAGGGGGGCTCTCCCACAACAGACTGTCTACCAGGCCATGTTCCAGGTAACAGGGCGGGCACTCTAATCTTCCTGAGAAATGACAAGCAAGGCTTGGGGAGCAGGGGGAAGCCAAAAGAGCTGGGAACAGTGATGGTGACTGGCTCATGGAGAGGGCCAAGGGGACAGCAGGTGATCAGATGACCCTGGAAACGGCGAGAAGATGCAAACACACCTTTAGGATCAGATACAGAGACTGTGCCCTGGGTGTGTGGCCTTCCTGGGTGTGTGACCTGAGCCATTAACAGGCTTTCTCCAGCAGGAAAGTCTCAAAAGTGTGAGTGGTTGTGAGTGTGTGGTGGGGTGGGGGTCGGGGGATAGGTGTGTGTGGGTTAAAATGGGGTTGTGGGGGTTGTGGGTAAAGGAGTTGGTGTGTGTGTGTAGTTGTGTGTGTGGGTGGTATGTGTGAGAGTGTGTGGGGAGTGGCAGGGGCTTGGTGTGGGGTGAGTTGCTCCGTGTGTGTGTGTGTGTGTGTGTGTGTGTGTGTGTGTGTGTGTATGTGTGTGTGCATTGCCTGTACACATACACACACATATGCACATGTGCAATCGCACAGTTGTGGATGGTAGAGGTCAACCTCACAAGTGCCTTAGTTACTTGCCATCTTGGGATTGTTGTGATCTTTCTTTACATTTATTTGTTGTGAGCACCCATACGTACTCAGTCATCAGAGTCACTTCTCTCCTTCCATTGTGTGGGCTCTGGAAATAGATCTCTGTGCTGTCAGGCTTGGGGGCAAGCCCCGTTACCTCCTGTGCCATCTCGAAGGCCTCACTGTGGTTTTTTGAGACAGTTTCTCACTGGTTTGGGGAACATCAAGTTGTCTAGAATGGCTAGCCTGTAAGTGCCAAAGATTCACCTGTCTCTACCTCGGCAGTACTGGGATGACAGTGAAAAGGTCAGCTCAGGAACTTTGGGAAGGTCATGAAACAATTGCCCCTCCAGAAGGGAGAGGCTAATTAACATTTCTCAGACTTCAGGGTGGGAAAGGACCTGAGAGTGGGGACACATTCCGTAGGGCTAACCACTGCTTACCTCCATACAAGGGAAGTCCTTATCACCTCATTCCCTAAAGACCAATCAGTTTAAAGGATGCACTGTTCTGCCAATCATATGGTGCCTAGTTGCTGATGTTCTATTCTGCCCCTGGAAACCATATAAAAACTCACCAAGCTGGTGCTGGGGGTCGCCGCCTCTCTTTCAGGTCTGGGACGACCCAGTGCACTGGAACAATAAATTCCTCTTGCTTTTTGCATCGATTCCAGCTCCACGTGGTTCACTCAGGGGGTCCCCGGTAAGCTAAGGCTCCCCAGTCTTACACAGCATGTGTCACCACATCAGGCTACAGATTCTGAAACGTTTGTTTGTTTGTTTGTTTGTTTGTTTGTTTTTGAGACAAGGTTTCTCTGTATAGCCCTGGATGTCCTGGAACTCACTCTGTAGACCAGGCTGGCCTCGAACTCAGAACTCCGCCTGCTTCTGCCTCCCAAGTGTTGGGATTAAAGGCGTGTGCCACCACTGCCCAGCTCTGAAATATTTTTTTAAAGATTTGTTTTAGGGCTGAAGAGATGACTCAGCAGTTAAGAGCAATTGCTATTCTTCCAGAGGACTCAGGTTCAACTCCTGACTCACATCAATAACTCCAGTTGCAGGGATTTGCCATCCTCTTCAGGCCCACATGTGCACTACATATATGTGGCTGGTGCACATACATACATACATGCATACACACATGCAAATCATTCATATGCAAAAATAAATCTTTAAAAAAGCTATATTTGTGTGTTGAGTAGGGGTGGCTGCACTTGTGTAGGTGCTGACAGAATCCAGAAGTAGGTGTCAGGTCCCTTGAAGCTGGAGTCACAGGTGGTTATAAAGCTACCCGCTGAGGGAAGTGAATTTTGGTCTAGTGCAAAAGAAGTAATGCTCTTACCCCTGAGCCATCTCTACAGCTCGAGCTTTTTAAACATTCTAATCACGGTCCCTGAATGTTAGTTTCATATTGGCCTCTGTTCTCCCTGCACAACCTGCCAACTGTGAATTCCAGGAGGCCTCCAGGGCAAGCCAAGAGAAGACTGAGGCAGCTGATCTCTGAGAGGTTGAGGAGCTTGTAAGGAAGGGCATGTGGCTCCTCCTCCCTCCCCCACCCACCTCCAGTAACTGTCAGCTGAAACTTAGCTACCTCTGAAATGACTGGCATGTGCACCACCACCATCACCATCATCACCCGGGTCCCCAGTCCCCATCCCCGCTTCCCTACTTCCCCGCCCCCACGCAACAATCCTAACACACATCCTGTATTGCAGAATACAGTCAAAGGATGTGCAACCAGAACATAAGCTGCGCATCAGTCAGCTAGTCATGTCTGGCCCGTGGTTCCCAAAGGCTGGTTTCTAGCGCGAGTGACACTGCATGCACAGCAACAGGTGTCGCTCATCGTTCTCCCCGCTCGGGAGAGCCCTTTCAGCACCTCCGAGTGGCGGGCGCCACCTGGTGGTCACTCTGAGATATACTCGAGGCCACATACTAGCAGGGGAACTAGGACGGCCAATTCAGCACTGGGGAGGTGGACGCAAGAGAATCAAGAATGCAAGGCTAGTTTTGGCTACACAGCGAGCTTGAGGGCAGCTTAAGCTATACAAGACCCTGTCTTAAAAACAAAACAAAACAAAACAAAACAAAACAAAACTCCAAACCCAATAGCTAGAGAGATGGCTCAGGGCAGAACGTATTCCCAGCACCCTAAAAGCCAAACAGCCATGTCTGCCTATGCAATCGGCTAGACCCCAAAGCCAGCTGGCTCACCACATTAGCCTAACCAGTGCCTAGCAAAACAAAACAAAAAACCAAACCCAATAGCTAGAGAGATGGCTCAGGGCAGAATGTATTCCCAGCACCCTAAAAGCCAAACAGCCACATCTGCCTATGCAATCGGCTAGACCCCAAAGCCAGCTGGCTCACCACATTAGCCTAACCAGTGCCCTCTAGGCACTGAATAGTGAGGCTACTGCCCCGCCGCAATATTCAAAATGGAGAGCAAGAAGTTCCCAGGGCAGGCATACACACAGCCACACCCACCCACACACGTATGTGAAGGAAGAGAGAAGGGAGGAAAGAAAGAGAAAAGAGGAAGAGGAAGCCAGTGGTGGAGCAGAGATGGTGAAAGGGAGGCAACCAGATGTGGATGAGCAAAATCCCCTTAGTTCTGCATTTGTCCAGGAGAAACAGCTGCATTGAAGAAGCACAAAGAAAAGGCAGCCGTTGAGAAAGATATGAGAGGATCAGAGACCTGCTGGGACACAGAGCAGGGCCAGCAGAGAACGGCTTGCTCTCATAGGTAAACAATGTGGCCTTGTTGGGGCTGGAGGAATAACTCAGAACGTGAAAGGCAAACCTGACAACCTGTGTTCATCAAATACCCCCCCCCCCGAACCATGGCATGCACATACATACACCCACACCCATGCACAGGTAAATCAATGGGATTTTTATAATACTTTGACCTTGTTCGCAAGCACAGGGAACAATACTGAGGCTCTAGAGTATAGACTTGAGACCCTGGTTGCACTGGGTGCTTGATACCCGTTGCCCTGCTAATTAAGGTCAAAGTCTACCATTGTCCAGATAGCCTTCTGAGCTCAGCACCAAAGTGGGGACTCCCTTTACCAGCAGGGATTCTCCTTCTCTGACCTTGTCTGAGGAGTTCAGAGCCCCCACCCTCAACCTGAAGAACGTCACATACACAGCCTTGATTAGCTTACAGTTTCAGCTTCTTTTCTTCCACAAAAGAACCCATTCAGCAAGCACCCAGGATCCCGGAAAGCCTCTCCATTCTAAAGAGGTATCTCAGTTCCTTATCCTTCAGCCAATGACCTTTGCCCACCCTCCATATTCCTATCACCTTCCCCAAAACTGTATAACACTTGATTCACCCCAAGAAAAGTTAATCTGTCTCCCTGAAGCTGATCCCGGAGATGCGTCTGTTATTTCTGTCGTACTCACAGGCTCTTCCAAACCCTCTTGTTGACTCTGCTTTCCCCAGGGGAAGGGAGGCCCAGACACCCACTTTATTGATTGATTGATTGATTTGATTTGATTTTGAGACAGGGTCCCTCTATGTGTCCCTGGCTGGCCTAGAACTCACTATATAGACCAGGCTGAACTCAAATTCACAGCAATTCTCCTGCCTCTGCCTCTGCCTCTGCCTCTGCCTCTGCCTCTGCCTCTGCCTCTGCCTCTGCCTCTGCCTCTGCCTCTGCCTCTGCCTCTGCCTCTGCCTCTGCCTCTGCCTCTGCCTCTGCCTCTGCCTCTGCCTCTGCCTCTGCCTCTGCCTCTGCCTCTGCCTCCCTTGCTGTTTTTGAAGCAATGTCTTATGAAGTCAGGCTATCTTAGGGTTTCTTATTGCTGCAACAAAACACCATGACCAAAAAGCAAGCTGGGAAGGAACGGGTTTATTTGACTTATACTTCCAGATCACAGTCCATCATTGAAGGAAGTCAGGACAGGAACTCAAGCAGGGCTGGGACCTGGAGGCAGGAGTTGATGCAGAGGCCATGGAGGGTGCTGCTTGCGGACTTGCTTCCCCAGGCTTCCTCAGCCTACCTTCGTATAGAACCCAGGACCACAAGCCATGGGATGACATCCCCTGCAATGCACTGGGCCCTCCCCCATTGGTCACTAATGAGAAAAAGCCTTACAGCTTACACAGAGACATTTTCTCCTTCCTCTCTGATGACTCTGACTTGTGTCAAGTTGGCACACAAAACTAGCCAATACACAGGCTGTCCTTGAACTTAGTACACAACAGCTAAGGCTTACTTTGAATTCCCAGTTCTCCTACCTCCACTTCCCAAAAGCTGGAATGACAGGCACGCACCTCCACACTAGAACCATCCACTATTACTTTAATACTCTAAGTGGGTCAAGGAAGTAAGAAACTATTAGCCCCGTTTTAGCAAGGGACAGTACAACCTAAGTCACTTACCTGCCAACTTCGGAACAGGCAGTCATCAAATTCCCACCAGATTCTACTCAGTTTGAGTCAGGTCAGCCAGGAGCCATGCAGGCATCCTTTGCAGGACAAAGCAGAACCTCTCAGCAGTGATGTGAACCTGACCAAAGGGAAGCTGTAGGTCAGCAGCCCATGTGACTTGATGCAGAAAAGGCTGCTCCGTTATTGTGGAGAGTGTTTTATTATCTTGCAGTGCTGGAGAGCAAACACAAAGTCCTGACCATGCAGGGGAAGCACACCGCCATTGAGCTGTACTGTCCAGCCCCCCCACACACCTTTTTTTATAAAGATAGTTTAAGACAGGAGTTGTGTTGAGGTTAGCTTTACTCAGTAGCATTGGCAGGCTAGGGGCTACAGGGCTGTGTCACTATGCCCAGTTTGACAAGATTATTATTGAATTAATACATTTTTGGAACCTGAGAAATATCTGCACCTTTCATAATCCCCCCTCCTACCCATGACCATGGGGCCCCAGTAGGCCAAGGACGTTTCTTCTCATAACTCTGCTTGCTGGGGAAAAGAGCTGTGGTTCTCCATATACGCCCTGCACCTTGACCTAGGATCACTTAAGGGCATGATTTCCTTAACTAGTCCCTCTCTGCTTTTCTCATGGCTGTGAGACCGCCTGACAGAACTGGCTTAAGAATAGGAGAGTTTATCTGAGCTTATGTTTGCAGGGCACTGTCCACCATGCTGAGAAGGCACGGCAGCAGGAGTGTGAGGCCGCCATGTTGCATCTGCAGTAGGAAGCTGGGCAAGGCGGACGCTGGTCCTCAGGTCGCTTCTTCCTTTTCATTCAGTTTGGAATCCCGGTCCGTGGAAGGATGCTGTCCACATTTAGCATAGGCCTTCCCTCCTTGGTTAGTTCTCTTTAGAAACTCTCTCCTAGATGTACCTGGTGCTGTATCTCCTAGGAGACTTCCGAATCTACTCAGGCTGACAATCAAGATGAGCCCTTAGGACGTCTCGTATTTATGAACATTCTTCTATCTACTGAATCATTCTCATAAACATGTGTGGCACGTGCTACAGTTTTGCTGTCCTACCATAACTAAATATCTGGGACGATGATTCAGTTGGCAAAGTGGTTTAAGTTTGAGGGCCTGAGTCCATAAAAAGGGGCACACAGTGGCACATGCTCGTAATCCCAGGACAGGGGTAGCACAGGCAGGCGGATGGATCCCTAGAGTTCTCTGGCCAGCTAGTCTAGCTGAATTAGTGGACTCCAGTATTATCAAAAAGCTGTCTCCAAATGTAAGGTGACTGTGGGACCCTGAAAGGTAGCATGGTTTCTGGTTGAGCTAAGGCTAGAAGCCCCGGAGACCCTGAAGGGATGGTAGGAGATTTGCCTGCTCCCAGGCACAAGCCCCTGTCACTGGCCGCAGCCCTCCCACCCCCGTAGATTTGTGGCCATCAGTCAGGTAAGAGCAAAGCCCCTCCACATGTAGAGGACATGTAGGCTCAAGACAGTGACCGCCATTCTAATGAGGTACTTAAAAGCCTGAAGGGCTTAGCCAATAAGCTTTCCTTCCTAGACATCCTTCCCTACAAAAGGTATTTACGCTCGGGCCCACCTGGAGAAGTGGGGTATGGCTTTATACAATCACTTTCTGCCATGACAATAAATGCCTTAAAACCATGGACTGCCTCTTTTCAACAGGATCATCAGTGTGGAGCCACGGAGATGGCCTTCGCCTACAGAGCTTCTGTCTAATCTCCTGTAGAAAGCCTCTCTGTGCTCCCAACCACAACTGCCACCAAGCCAAGCTCGAGCCCTCCACTGTCCAGCCAAGGACTCTCCCTCATGGGACCAGAGCTCCCCAAGGCCCCGGGCTAGATCCAGTCCTTGTCCTCCCCCCACCCACCCACTTTGTTCTCAGCTCTTCCTCGGCATCCAGTGGTAGCTGGATGGCCAAGAGCCTGAGAATCAGATGGCCACCACCCTCTTTACAGGCCTGGGGACCACCAAGCCAGCTCTTGCTGCCCCGAACCTCAGACTGTGCTTTCCCACTCTCGGAACAGTGTCCCGGGGCTTCCCTACAGCCCAACACTTGCCTGAGTGGCCGTGCCCTGTGGCAGAGCAGACCCAAAAAGCATGAGACTCTTAATCCCAGGGTCATGGGTTTGCCCCACGGCTCTGATGGAGAGAGGCAGTAGCTGTGGCTCCCACAGCGGCGGTAGCCTGCTGGCCAGTGTGAGAGGGGACTCTAGCTTTTTGGCCCACAGAGACCTTGGGCTAGGGTTAGCAGTCAGAAGAAGCAGAGAGCTCGGGGCAGCAGCCATCTGAAATGCAACTCTGTTAGCTTATAGTAGGCAACGCTCCTACCGTCCCTTCAAGGTCTCCAGGGCTTCTAGCCTTAGCACAATTGGGGACTACACTCCTTTTCACAGCCCCACAGGTGACAGTAACTGAAAAGACAACCAACATCTCTGACTTCCACATTCACTCATATGCACAGGTACCTACATACACACATGCACGCTCACACACACATGCACATGTTCACACACACACACACACACACACACACACACCAGTAAATAACTCCTTGATGCGTTCTTCCCTCTCCTTGTCAGCTCCATAGCTCTCTTCAGAAGGGTTCTTTATCCAGACTCTTTCTCTCCTCCCGAACCGTCTCAAGCACACTTTGGTTTCATGATCTCCATTCCGCCACAATTGCTCCCCACCTTCTCTTTGCATCACTACACACTTAGGACCAAAACCAAGGCCAAGGACGCCCACTCAAAGGTGACCCGTAGGCTTTGTTCTCTCCTGAGTCTCCTGCCTGATAGTTGCTGTGCCCACTTTCTGGTGTTCACACCAACTCTCACGCACTTCTTTTCTGCCTGCCCTCTCTGAACATCAGGCCATCAAGGCAGCACGTGCCTGTGTGCCTGGCCCCAGCCCATCACTCTGTTCTCTGTCACTGACAGCCTGAGCTATGAGGATGGTGTTGGGAACCACTGACCCACACTCCCAATGGCGCCAGAATTGCCTTTCTGACCGTCCAGTGAGAGGAGGTGAGGAATTTGCTGAGAAAGTCTGAGAGTTGCCCAAGAATGTGATTCTGTGTGGACTTGTCCTGGACCAGCATGGACCCTTACCAAGTGCCTTGTGCTGGTCCTTGAGGAGCTGCAGGCACTAGAGCCGTCTTTGATTGCTTCCTTGGCTGTGTGGGATAACAAGCAGACCATCTTCAGGTTCCTGCTTGAGTTCTCGCCCTGACTTTCTTCAGTGATGACTGCAACCTGTACACTGAGATCAATCTTTCTACCTCAAAGTGTCCATGTGTGTTATCACAGTAACAGACAGGAAGCCAGAGCACCAGCTGTTCCATAGTTTGTTTTGTCATCCCCATAACTCCAGGACGCCCAGCAGAAGTGCGTCCACTTCATTGCTACCCAGCAGAAGTGCGTCCACTTTATTCACCAGAAGTCCTCAAGAGTTTCTCAACCAACATTTGCTGAACCAATGGGTGCTTTGGAGCAAAAACAGAGTAAGGATCAAGTAGAGAAGATGGGTGTTGGGTTTCCAACCTTGTAACAAACACTCATCTCAAAGAAAGAAAGGTTTCTTTCATCTCACAGTTTCACAGGTGATCAAGCCTGTAGCACATAAACCTGAACTGAAGATCTCAGAGTGGGAGAAAAGTCGCACCAAAGTTTAAAAAAAATTGTATAAAGCTGACTGGCTGACTGAATAAATAAATAAATAAATAAATAAATAAATAAATAAATAAATAAGAAAAAAACCCTCTATGTTTGTAAAGAGTTGGAATGTTGCAGGTCTAGAGCTGAATTATCTTGGGATACATTTAATAAGTACCCAATGACCATTCTGTATCTGACCTAACATCCTTGTGACAAGATAAGAGCCTTTGGAATAATGTAATAAGCTACTAACTTCTACCAACCCCAAACACTAAGAACGCCATCAGACAATGTCTGTAACCCATACCAGAGAGCACCGCACTTTTCTGTAGCCCGCTGTTGTGATCTGAATGTGAAATACAGACAATACACAGAGAGAGAGAGACAAACACACACACACACACACACACACACACGTTTTAGCATTTGGCCCCCATCTTCTGGTGAATGTCTGTGGGGTCATCTCAGTTGGTAACTGGTATAGGAAGACCCAGTTCACTGTGGGCAGCACCATTCCCTAAGCACATGGTGCTGAACTGTGTAAGAAAGCTAGCTGAGCCAGAGCCTGTGAGCAAGCCGGCAAGCAGTGCTTCCCCACAGCTTCTGCCTTGAGTTCCTGCTTGAGATCCTGCTCTGACCTGCTCCCTAAGGCTGCTTCCCGTCAGGCTTTTGATCATAACAACAGCAACAAGGTAACTAATACACTAGCCTACCTGGTATCTCTACCAATGTATTTGAAAACTGCCTTGGTGTATGGCTTTCTTTGTTCTATGACTGTTAAAATTTCATGAAATACTTCCACATATGAAAACATCATCTGGGGAAGCCTGAATCTGTGTTCCTAGGCCATGGTCACTCTTATTTGGCTCAAGAATAAACCATCTCTTATTCCCTGTGACACGAGAGCTGTGTCTTTCTTCAACAAGCCTTTGGGGGTCATTATAGAGCCATACCGTCGTCGCAGGGATGGGCTTCTGGAGGGCTTTGTTTATGGCATTCCTGAGGAAGGTTGAGGGGAGAAGAGGTGTGTGATGAGATCAGGGAAGAGAATACAACAGACTGTGGTATGGCTCCGCGGGCAGAGCACTTGCCTAGCTGCACCAAACCCTTGGTTTAATCCCCAGCACCACATAACACAGACACAGTTATATGTGCTTGTAGTCCTGGAACTCCAGAGGTAGAGGTAGGAGGATCAGGAGTTCAAGATTAACCTCAGCTATGCTGTAAGTTTAAGGCCATTCTGGGATACATGAGACATTGGGTGAGGAAAAAATGTATAGCTCAATCTGAGGATACCTATGCTGTAAGAAAGGAGGATGCTAAGCAGGGCCAGGCACTGTCCCGCAGTGGTCTGAAACCTGAGCTCAACTGTTGCACAAGCCTTCTGTCCAAATATGGACAACTTCCAGGATAGTCAGGGCCCCAGAAGCCCCTTATTTAGCTTCAAAGGGTGGTTTGGATCTCTGGCTTCACTCACCTGGCAAGACATCACAGACATTGTCCCAGACTGTGCTAGTGATCAATCACCTCCCTGTCCTCCACAAAGCCTGTTTCATCCAACCTACAGTCAAGTCAGGAGGCTGCCCTGGTTCCTATCTATGCCCTAGAACGTCTGTTCCCGGGAGCCAGAGAGAGACATGAGAAAGCAAGTGGAGGCCGGGCAGCTGGTAAGATGCCTAGCCCAGCCAGCCTGATCTCTTCTACCACAGCAGAGCTTAGGCAGAGACAGACACGACTGCTTCCTGGTGAGCCTACTAGACAGCTTGCTTTCCAGTCAGATGGACAACTTACCTGGAGAAGTCTGGCCATTTCTTTTGGCCATAAGCTCCTTCTAAGGGTAGACTGGAACTCTGTGTGCGTTCACATGTGGTCACATATGAGCATGCAGGTGTACGTGGGGCTCAGAGACGGATGTCAAGTATCCTCAACAGATCTCCATCTTGGTTTTGTTTAGACAAGGTTGTTCATTGAACTGAAGTTCACTAGCTGAGCTTGTTTGGCCTTTATTATCTCTGCATCTCCAATGCTGGGATGTTGGTTTGGATGATCTAGCTTTTAGAATGGATGATGGGGATTTGAACTTGGGTTCTCATGCTTTTGTGCCTGTCACCTCTACCAACTGTGCCCAGCCACTAGATTAGGACTTTGGAGGGTAATGTATGCAGAAGTGCAAAGAGATACAGGGGACAGGCAGCCAGGAAAGAGGTTGAAGTGAACGATGGCATTCCCTCACAGCCGCTGGACCCTGTAGCTGGGATGAAACCTTGCTGTGCTCACCTATCTTCCTGAACTAAGAATCACCCCATCCTAGGAGATGGAGTCATGAAAAGAGGGACTTGGGAAAGAAAAGGGGGACAAAAAGAGGAGCCCTGTGTATGACCAGCCTGGAGTCCACCAGATAGCCGGCCAACTCTGGAGACCCCATCTTTCCCAACAGGATGTTTCTGCTCTTCGCTTTCTGCTACATTAAATGCCTGTTTTCTCCTCGGTGAGTCTTGTGGCTTTTGTGTGTTTGGTTGCTTGGTTGGTTGGTTGGTTGTTTCCCCGACCCGTGAGAGTTCAATTCTTTGTATGACTTTGGGAACAATGCCCACACCTGAGCAGGTGGCACACAGCACTGTCCTATTGCATAATATGACAGAAGAACCAGCAGGTATAGACCAGACACACCCACCAGTGCACGGTTCCTGCCCTTCCTCTAAAACAACGGTTCTCAACTCATAGGTCACAACCCCTTTGGGGGTCGAGTGACTCTTTCACAGTGGTCACCTAAGAGCATTGGAAAGCACAGATCTTTACATTACAATACATAACATTAGCAAAATTGCAGTTATGAAGTAGCAGTGAAAAATGAGGAACTGTATTAAAGGGTCACAACATTAGGAAGGCTGAGAACCACTGCTCTAGAAGGATGTCGGCCATCTTAGAGACTTATATCTCTCCTCCCCGCCCACCTTCTACCTTCAGTTTTTCTTTTCTCCATTTTCCCTCTTTTTCCTTCCTCTTCCCTTCAAATATTACCTAACATTAGGAAACACACATGGCTTTAAACTAATATATTTGTTTTAAGAATCTAAAAAAAAAAGAAGAAAAAGGATCTAGTAGCATATAAGACTAGGACAGCCTTCTCTGTTTTCTCAGTCCACCAGAGGCCACTAGAGGGAGACTCTGAGTCAGAGCTACTGAAGGGCAAAGAGAAGGGAATTTGCCTTATGCAGTGTTGAGGGCCGCCTGCAGGGCACCATCTCTCCAAATCTCTGGGCTAACTGTTGCAGATTGGGTAAGTACCAACTCCTGATGAGCCAGAGAGAATGGGGCACAAAAGCTGGCAGGCGTGGGGAGCTCTCTAACATCTGGCCTTGGGAAGTGGTGGGGGCCATAATAGGCTCTGGACTAGAGTCCCATCCTCAAGAACCATGGCATTTGGTGGCAGGGGGCCCTACCTGCTCCATCATGAGGAATCTGTTGGACTTATCTTCCCCCTGGTGAAGAAGGCCTCGAAACTCGATTTAACCAGATCTCTTCACTGCCACGTTCCTTGCAGCCAATTGTTTATGTAGGAGCTTCCTATTCACTTCATGTGTAATTATATACAAACTGAATAAAGCATGCACCCTTTCTTAATACTTGCCTTCTAGGGCCCATGGGCAAATGCTCTACAGACAACATTGGAGCTTAGAAATATGTAGACCACTGGCAAGAAAGGAGTCGTCTGGCCCTGCCAGAAGTAGGACTCAGCACAGTAGAACACCTGGTGCTGGCCTCCTAGGGCAACTCTGCAGCCACAGGTCAAAGCCATTTCAAGCACGACTGAGCAGTGGGGAGACTGAACTACTCAGAGGCCCCGAGTGCTTGCCTTCCTAAGTCCCCAGGGTTGGCAGGAAGTGCAGATGGTTCTGGCATTTCCCAGTGCTTATTAAGACGGAAAACATTTAATAAAACACAATAGATGTTTGTCCCTCAGAGGACCCAGAGTCCAGAAGCCACTGGGGATTCAAATTTTCTATTTATTTCAACACTCTGATTGGTGTGTTTCTTGCCTGCTTTCCCTGGAAATGGGCTCTCAGCCTGGAGAGGAGAGTGTGAAGAGAGAGTCGTGCCTATTGCTCCACAAGGCAGGGAGAGGCGTGTCAGCTCCTGAGCACACAATGGGGAAAGTCTCCCTCCCCATCTGCTTGGACAGCACTGCCAACTGCAGCTGGAGCCAGCTCTGTGAGCAGTCCCGGCCTGCTGGCACACCGCTGGCCCACATCCCAGAATTCCCTGATTTTCAGGTAAGTACTCCAGCAGCAGATAGAGTTTATGAATAGCAGCAGGGGGGATGTTCAAGCGAGGCCTCTCAAATACCCTTGTTTTTACAGTGCAGGATAGCAGGCTTGGAAAGGCAGATGTCGCACATTGGAAATGGTTAATGGTCATGTGTCATAAGTTTGTCCCCCCAAAAAATGACGCAGAAAAATGGAGAAGCTTTAAGAGAGGGGATTAGGTCATTGGAGAAGCACCGGCAGAAGGGATTAGCTTCCCTCTTGGCTAGTGGACTGGCAGAAAAGAGCAAGTGCAGCTTCTCCCTGCCCCCTTACTTCCTCTTTCTCCATCTTACCCTTTGTACAAACTCCTACTATGTTATGTCATCACTGTACCATAACCCAACAGAGCCCCTTGGCAGGTGTGCTCACTCAGTCTAGCTGCCAGAACTGTGTGTTAAATAAACCTTTTCTCTATAGAAGGTGTCTTGACTCTGGTATTTAATCACAAGGGCAGAAATGAACTAAGCCAGCTGTAGGCTTAGCTTTTTCTAAACCTTTATTTAGAAACTTTGTTTAGAGTTCTAGAATGCTTCAACCTCCCTTCTAGCCCACAGGCCAAAGGTAGGGGGAAAAGAAGGTTTACAGGAAAAAGGGGTTGTGGACCTGTTTAGAAATAGTTCCTTGGAACAATTTCACTCTTCGTTGTCAGAACACCAGCAGTCTACTCCAATAGCAAACACCAAACATGAATCAGCAGCAACAGCAGTCTGATCCAGCAGAAACCACAAAGTCCTACCAGATTGGCATGAGTCAGCAAAAATGGCAAGAATCAGCCAGAATACCACAAGAAGTTCCCTGGCATGTGTCTCTCTCTACACAGTGAAGACCAGCAAAGAAACAGTGAAGAAGAAAGTCTGGCAAAATGTTGCAAGGCATAGCAATGAAAGAATGCTGTTCATTGTCTGTGGGGTTGTATTTATAGTCTTTCCAAATATCACACACCCTCTCACATATCTCCTTCAGCAAAACATCGTCTCACAAGTCTGCTTTAGCAAAACATCCTCTCACAAGACAACTTCCAGAAAAATACCACATGACACTGAAAGAGTAGTACGTAACCAAAGACAAAATAGAGTCCCTTGTGTCAGGGGGGAAAGTGAACCTTTAAAAATACTGATGGCTCTAGGTACTGGGCAAGCCTTTCCTGGAACAATCACAGAATAGCCAACGCCCTCTGAATATCTCTGTGAAATGTCTCAATGCCCCAGGAGGTTGCCTAAGGTAGCACATGACTTAATTGTTAGGTAGATTGCCTCCCCCTTTCCACCCCCCCCCTTGCCTCCTACCTGGGTATCTTGCTGATGTTTAAACTAG